>JANRGW010030032.1:0-39779 GCA_024733675.1 Psilopsiagon aymara
CTCCTGGTCCCCCACCTCTGGATGGGGTGATGCCCCCCCCTGGAGCACCTCTGGGCTTTGCCCTCAAGAAGAAGAGCATCCCACAGCCGACGAACGCCCTCAAGTCCTTCAACTGGTCCAAACTGCCAGAGGTAAGCCGGTCAATAATTTGGGCAATGAAACCAGAGGTGCCAGATGTCCACCCTGTTGATGTAAGGTCAGGTGGGCAGGGGACCTCCAACCTGCAGTTCTCCTGCTGTCTTGCAGAACAAGCTGGCAGGCACTGTGTGGACCGATATAGATGATGCAAGAGTGTTCAAAATCCTGGACCTCGAAGACCTGGAAAGGACGTTCTCTGCCTACCAAAGACAGCAGGTAACAGCTGGCACATGGTGCACGTGGGGATATGGGCAAGGTGTCACCGTTGCGAGTTCATGCAGTTTCACTTGTGGTCTCAAGACGCATCTTCCATCATTACTTCATGCCAACACTGTGTTTGCCAGATCGACTCAATCTGCTTCATTCTGTCATCCACATGCCAGTGCCTTTGTGCTAAAGTGGCCGTTCATGGCTCAGTATGCCTGATTTTGCCCCTGACCATGCAGCTGCCCACGTGTGAAATGAAGATGGATAAGCAAAAAAACCAAACAAAAGAAGAGACAGGGAATATATGAAAATAGCCCCCAGATGTGGCCACAGTTGGGTAATATTTTTGGATTGCTCTTCACAGCAACTGCTTCGTGCCTGTATTGGGTGGAAAATTTCTATCCCTCTCTGGCCAAGAAGGACTAAGTTTTGCCCACATCTACCATGGGTGGATCTCTTCTTTTATTTTTGTAGTGAGCCCAGAGCAAAATGTGAGCTTTGAACAAAAAAGCAAATCCCAAACCAAAATAGTGACACTACAGGAAAAGTCTCTGCTTTTTAATCTCCTGCTCAAGCAATATGGCCCCAGTTTGGAAGGCATCAAAGCACATGGAGAAAATTAGACATTTACTTTACTCCAGGCAGGACCACAATGGGCAAAACCAATGAGTTTTTCAAGAAGGCAGGAGAAAAAGCAAGGAGTAAGGCTGAAAAAACATGTTCACCTGCTGAATGTCTAGCTGCATTGCTGGGAGGAGAGAACAGCTTGTCCTGCTCTTGCCAGGCTCAGGCAGAGGGACAGTGCTGGGAAGCAATGGACCTGACATGTAAGCTCCTTAGGCAAGGTGAGAGTTTAATCTCTTCCACAGGCTAATTGTGGGAAAGATCAGGATGGATTACAGCAGGGCAGATATCAGGAGTGACCCACCAGAAGTACGTGCTGCCCTGGTGTGTTTTGGGAATAGGTGACCACAGTGCTGGATCTTTCCTCCAGCATTTTTGGAGCTTGACTCATATGTACTGGAGGGCATGTCTGAAGACAAGAAATGGAAGAGAAGCAAGAATAGAAACGTGGTGTGTCAGCAGGATGGTTTGCCCTCTGGCTTGTCTGCCCAAGTTCTGAATCACCTGGTGTGCTGTGGATTATTGCCAGGCAGGAATTTAACAATAATATGGCTTGGCCGAGGTCCTGCTGTGTGGAACAGCTGGTGAGGTTTGAGCCAGCAAGAAGGGGAAGATGCTGGGGGAGAAGCTGCAAGGAAGGCTGTGATGCAGGCTTTTGGCCCAGATGGAGTGAGGACTGAAGAAGAGTTGAACAAGGGAGGCAGGGACAGGGGTGAGACTGGCAGAAGATGCTGTGAGAGCATCTGGAAGGGAAACTGGGAAAGAGGAGTTAAAATCCCACCTATGAGATGCTGCTGGTGTTGAAGCCACCCATGGGGGTATGATGCACAAGTTCCTTTTGGCTCACCCAGGCTTCATGGGTAGCAGTTTTGTGTGAGTCGAGTGATGGGGTACTTCCCCCTGGACCTGAGGGCATGGGATTGCTCCCCTGCTGGTCCCCAGGGTGCCCTCACTTGCAGTCCCAGCATGGGTAGCGGGTGCCTGGCTGTGTGCCCGGTGCTGCCAGCAGCACGGCTCTGTGTTCAGTTGCCATGCACACCAGCATGCGGGGTTAGATGTGCTCCTTAAGATAACATATGCACACCATGGGGCACTTCGCACTCAGTGGAGGGCTGGAGGAGCAACATGTGAATAGCCTGTCCTTTCAGGGAAAGACAATGAACTAATGCCTTATTAACTTGCAGCATTTTGGAGCTCTAGTGAAAGCTGGTGTCTGTCCAGACTAAGCAGAGGAGGAGCAGGAATTTCTCCTCCCTTCTCCCTGTCTTGAGTGCATGGCCAAAAATCACTTGCACAGTTGGTTCCACTTCTCACTTGTCTTGAGACACAGCATCCACAGAACCTAGGGCATTGGGTGCTGTCTGTGTCTGTGTCTTGAGCAAACCAGGGCTCTGAAACCGCATGGCCGAGTGGTACATCACTGTGGCCAGTACCCCAGCAGGGTTTGAGGGCAGCAAATAGAGGCATGTGTGGTGCAGAGAGCTCTCTGCGCACCCCACCAGGGGCTCTTACGGAGCTGCTGTTGGTGGGATTAAGCAGGTTTTATTTCCACAGTGCCTGGGAATCCCTAAGTAGTTCGCAGACATGAGACTTAATGATGCACTTAATTTTAAGCATCTCTTTAAATGCTTTTCCCATGCCACAGGCTGGGGTGTAAACACAGGCTATGAAGAGAGCTCTGGAGCTCTCAGGAAAGGCCCTTTCCACATACTGAGAACAGGAGCCCTCAGGGCTCCTGGGGCTCAATCTGGGAGCATCCCTGCCCCATGCTGGACAAAGCATTGGTACTTTCCCTGAGCTTTCAGGAGAGCCTGTATCCTCCCCTTCCTGCCTGCTGAGGCTGCAAATGTGGCAGTCCCAAGAGAAGGGCTCAGCCCCACAGCTGTACATAATATCAACATTTACTAATCTTGCTAGGTATAACAAAAAAAGCAACAGGAAGTCTGAGTTTCAGGCTGAGGTGGGAGGACCCAGCAGGACTGGGGTTAGCTGCTTAAGGATGTGCATGTGATGATGGAGAAAAGCAAGTCTAGGGCTGTCAGGGTTTACATGTGCTACACAGGAGTCTGCACCTCTGCAGGAGAGGTTTTGAGAGCCTGAAAAGGGGGAAGAGGCTGGGAGCAATGCTGATAAGTGGCAGTGACACAGCCAGGGCACTCCTGGCAGGCCCTGCAGCAGTGAGTGATGTAAAAGAGCCAGGGCCAAGTGGAAAACATATGTGTTGATGAAGCAGGGGCTTAGCAGAGAGCTGGGAAAGAATTCATCTCCCAAAAAAGGATGAAAGGAGAAAAGCCTCGAGCTCCTCTGTGCAAGCGGGATTGACCTGCACAGGGGCCAGGGACAGCAGGGGTGGGGAATGCTTGTAGGAAATGTGACAGCAGATTTAAAGCTTACTCCTTCTTACAGCACCGTCCTGCAGCAGAGGCTGAATCATGGTTTGTGCAAGGGGAAGGTGCAAAGATAAGGCTGGCTTGAGGGCTAGAGGGAAGCACTCTTGTAAACCAAGTGTGATTGGACACACCTACCACCTCTGGTCATTGCTTGCCTTCTGTTAAAAGCAAATAAATAAATAAAATGAACCATTTTTTGACCTTTGAAACCTCCCTTCCCATCACAGAGGTGCTGGGTGGTCTCTTGAGCCAAACACACCACATAAAAAAAGATGCAGCCTGGGGAATGAGGAAGGAAGGCCATCGCGTGTGTATGCACGTGTGTGTGATGCCCGCTTTGCTGCACATGCTTCCAGTCTAGGGGGGAGCCCAGCAGGAGAACCAGGTCTTTGGAAAAGTGCAGTATCAGTGGGGCATCAGGGTGGCATTTGTCCGGGCTGCCGAGCGCTGGAGAAGGGTGGTTGTCCCTGTCAGAGGAGAAGTCAAGGGGACACTTGTTGCCATGGCAAATGGTAAAGTTTTGCTGTGGCCACGTTTGCTCCGGGATGAACCTCTGGTAGTTTCCACTTGAAAGCCCTGTTTTTCCTGGCAGTCACGTTGGCATTTCAGTCCTCCAGATTTGCAAAATCCAGCAATTTTCTTCCCCAGCACGGCCGGCTGAGCAATGCTGTGCCTTTGGGCCAGCGCTTGCTGACTCTTGCACAGAGTGGTTGCAGGGCTTCACTAACGTCTTCCCACCTCATCCCATGTCCCCTCCTCAACTTCTTGCACACCAGCACCTTGGCCTGATCCATTCAGGGAGCCACCTCTCCCCCTCCCATCAGCCCTCCCCTTCTGTGCATCTTTTAATCTGCACCACATTTTCACATGCATCTCTCCTCTCTTGGTGCTGGTAGACCCTGAGTGCCTCCCCATGCTGCCAGGCCCCCCTGCGTTGCACCCTCCCCTTGTCTGTGATTCGGTTCCTTTTGGTTTTGCTGCGATCACTGAACTGCATGTGTTTTTACTGCCTTTTTCCATGCTTCTGCTATGGCTGTAGGACTTCTTTGTGAATGGTAACTCCAGACAGGTAAGCAAGCATCCTCAGGAGCTTGGCACCCATGAGTCGTGAGGGCAGGGAGAGCATGGGGCTGGGCATGTGGGGAACATGTGTGCTGCTGTTGGGGGTTAACATGCTGCAAAGTGGGGATTAAATCAGAGAGGTACAAAGATGACCAGGAGTAGCAGCTTGAAAGTTGATGCTGGGGAGGCTGGTAAGTAAGAGGCTTCCTCTCTGCTGCCTGGACTGCTATCAAAGGCAATTTCTGAGTCTAGGGCTTGACTTTTCAGATGCAGGTTAACACAGAGAAGCTCTTGCCCCTGAACATTTTCGCTATTTAAAAGATGGAAATAAGTCATACCTATGGTTGAAGCTCTTTTTCATCACAAAGCAGGCAAGGCACACAAGAGGGGCATCTGGTGGTAGGTGACTTGGGGCTCACCTGCCACTGCCTTTGCTCTGTGCTACTTGTCCCAGCAGCTTCCTGCTTCTCCTAGAGGGGTTGTTGGGTTTTGTTTGGTTGGTTGGTTTTGGTTTTCATTCAAACAAGAAAAAGAGTAAGAAATGGAAACTTCTGTGCTCATTGTCAGCCTGTGCAGTGGCTGCATGCCAGGTCTGCTATGCTCATAGACTTGTAGTGTGGATCTGTAGCATGTGGGACCTTGCAGTTCCATACAGAAGGATTAAATAGCTGTCTTTTAATTGATTAACCTTGTTGAAACATGCGATATGGTAAATTAAAACTGAGGGCACTATGAACCCTTCAGGCAACCCTGCAAAACTGGTGTTGTGTAGATGTGTCCATTCACCCACAAACAACAATTGATGTATTGTTACTGGTTTGAAGGAAACATATTTAAGCTGCTTAGGAGATGTAGGTGCTTATGCCATGCCAATTCCTGCTTTCAAATCCCTTATTTTGGGAGAATTTCATTCAAAGAGCAGCAAATGCTGCAGGTTCCATTTGCAAGTCTGGTAGCTTGCACTGGTTTGCTTGCTTGAGAGGACTGATGCGTGAAGGGCAATTGCAGATGTTTGGAGCAGGGGTGGAGAATGAGAGTGATGCTGAGTTTGTGCAGCAGCCTGTAATGAAATATTTCATGCAAGGGTTTAATGAAGTATCACAAATATGTATGCTAAGAAAGTCTGGCTTTATTTATTCAGCAGCGCCTGTGTGTTTGCAGATATTTAAATCTTCCCTGTCTGAGAAAATATTTACATTTCTAACCAGTGGCTTCAAAGCCAGCTCTGGTTTATGAAATGACTTACTGTGTTTCAGTTACAGGCAATGGGCTTTACCCATAACCCGTGGTGACATTCCTGATTAATGGGGGCCGGCCACGTATCATGCTGCTGTGTGCTGAGAGTACTAAGTGTCTTTGCTTCTCCATGGCTTTTCTCCAGGCGTTTCTTTCTTTTTTTTCTTTGCCTTATTTTGTTGTAGAAGGAAGATGCTATCGATGACACTTTGAGCTCCCGGCATAAAGTCAAGGAGCTTTCAGTCATAGACGGTCGGAGAGCTCAGAATTGCAATATCCTCCTCTCCAGGTACAGTTAATGCTTTCTCACCTTTTGGGAGGTTGGGAAATACTTAATACCCTGCCTTGGGCTGGGGGGGTGCTGCTTATCCCTGAGGAGGGGTTTAATGACAAGAGCCAGCGCAGGAGGAGAGCCACTGACACCTGAACCCAGCTATAGCTTTACACCATGCGTGGTGAGGTGGCACAGGAGGGAAATGCGATTAACCGGGTCCGTGGCAATTTGCTCTTCCTAGAAAGGCCCAGGGGGGCTGGGGTACCTGGTGAGCCTTTGCAAGGGCTGGAAGGAGGACTGATTTCAACTTTTATCTTCTCAGCCTGGGTTTTGTTTGCTCTTTGATGGTGATTGAAGAGGGTCTCTGTTGCTTGATGAAAGCACTGGGTATCAGGAGGGTATAGGAAGCAGCAGCATAGCTCACCCAGAGCCTGGCTGCGCACACAGGTGTCCTGTACCACATCTGGACTTCTGGATTGTCCCCCTTTTACAACTGCCCAGACCTGCTGGGATACAGCCTCCCACATGCCCCTTGCCAGGCGAGCTCAGCACTGCTACCAGCTATTTAGTCCAATCCCCATATTGCTGCCAAGGGGATAAAAGGAACCTTTTTTGGCAAGATAACTACTCCAATAAGACTGACTCCTGAGAAAGGAGAAGCTAGACTATAATGGTCTGAAAGGATGAACCATCAGCTTAGCTGCTTGAAAACAAAACAACAAAATCCAAACAGCAGAAAATGCCACTTGTTTCTGACTCACTCAGAATTAAAAAAAATCATCCCAACAGCAGTAAAATAGAGCTCCATTCAGAAATACTCACTTTGCTTTTTGGAAGCACAGAAGTGTTTGGGCCACCCAGGACCAGCCAGGATGGAACACCATCACTGGCAGGTTGGGCTTGCAGCCACAGCTCTGAAATACTGTGTTTTCCCAGACCATGGGTTGGCAAGAGCTGGTGCCTTGCCTGGGCAGCCCGGCTGGTTTTCTTCACTAGAAAACATGTAGAGGCTGATGTCTGAAAATAAAACCCCTCTGGATAGGTAACGCGCAGTCCCTGGTGCTTCTTCAAGCTCTCCCAGAGGTGGTGTGCAAGCCTTTGCAGCAGGAGCAATGAGTGCAGCGAGCCGTGTGCCACAGTGTTTGGTGGTAAAATTGCCGTGTTTGTGGCTGTCTCTGCTCTGGGCTGCTTCTGGGGATTTTCATAGTTCCTAGCAGTCCGAGTAAAAAGCATGATGATGAAAGCAGGGTTTAAAGCAGCAGGCAGATGTGTCTGTCTGAGGCAGCCAGCTATTAGCAAGTAAAGCCAGGGGATTCAGGGCACTGGCTGGGCTGCTCCCTGCCATACTTAGGCTGAGTGTAGTCCGACTGGGTTTAGGTGTAATTCAGCCAGAGGTTTAAGTGTCTAATTGAAAGTTAAGCACACAAATAGCCCCTTTGGTGGGAAGGGGAGCTACACCAGCACCTAACTTCAAAGTCATGTTGTGTGTATTACTGGGTAAAGGTTTTCTTTTCATCTCACCAGCAGACCTTTCTCTTCCAAGAAAGCAATGGCTGGAAATGAGTCAATCCTACAAAAAGGGCACGACGGAGGCTACTGCTTGTCTGCCCTCCCCTTTGTGTCATTTCAAAGGGGAGAGGCAGCCTCAGACCTGCCCTGCAGGATGGTCCCCAAGACTCTCCTACAGCTTTTCGCAGGCATCTCCCACAGCACTGAGGCCCTGTGCAGATGAGTGGCTCTGGGGAAGCAGCAGCTTGTGTGAGCCACTTTGGGGCTGCTTCTGGGGTTCTTCCCGTATTGCTCCTGGGGTTGAGTGGGAAAAGGAGACAGCTAGGCAGGGCATTTCTCTAGCACTGCAGCAGCAGCCAAATTTACTTCTTCCTCCACTTCTGCAAGGGACCACCGTCAAGTTTCTGTCACCAGAATCCCTTTGGGTGATTTACTTTTGATGCTAAGCATCTAAAAGGTAGGGCAGTGTGGGGATGAAGCCCAAGCGTCCTGCTGGTGGGCTCAGGTCCAGTCCCTGCATCTCCACCAGACTCCATGTGCCCTGGGGCAAACCTTTCATCTCTGCCTGCCCAGCTGCCCATCCCTAAGCTGGGCAGAGCAGTGGGTCCCTGGTCCCAGTGCTGCTGAGGGACTAGTCTTGCAGAGCAGCTTGCTGCAGCTGGGCTGCTGCTCCCCAGCCCTGTCGTGCAGGCACCATGGGGATGAGCAGACTTTCACGTGTGAAAGGACCTGCAAGCTTGGCCTCTGATTTAGCCCAGACGTTTGTAAGGTCACCAGGCATTGTCTGGCTTAAAGCGTGGAAAGATTACGGCCAGCAAAATACTTTATCTCTCTCTGTAGATTTATTTTTTTGCCCGTTTCCCTTTCTTTGGGAGAAATTACTGCACAGTGAGATCACTGGATTTTCCTCTGGCTTGTAATGCAGCACAAGAATATTTTTAACACTTTCTTTTTTCTTCTTGTTTCTGGAGAATGCTCTGGCAATGTCAATGCATTATCAGGTCTTCCTCTAGGAACCCACCATATCCTTGATTTCACTTCCTGAGTACATGCGTCTGTTTTGAGTGTTGTGTCCCACAAGGTGCAAATCGAGCCCTTGCTCCATCGCTTTCTGCCCATGCTGGCGGTGAATGGCTCGTTTGCTTCCTCTCTCTGGTGAGGCCACATGAAGCATTTTCTCAAATGAATGTGGCTTTTCAAGAGGGCGCGTCCCTTTCCCGGTGGAATCCGTTTTTCCCCTTCACACTTATTACGTCCTCTGCGGGATTCTACAAAAGCCACGCAAAATAGCCTTGTGCTTGTCAGGCTGGCGAGCTGTCACTTCACATCAGCAGGCTGCTGGCTTTAAATCCCTGTGACAGCAAGTCCTGTGACCCCTTTCCTCTCAGACGGCTCACGTTCAACAGCTGCTGCCAACAATGATAATTATTGTGGTTATAGATAAGCTTCTAGCTTTCACTGGCCCCCTTCCCATCAAATTGTCTGAGAAGTTGTTTTCTTCTGGCGCCCTGCGCTTGCTCTCTGTGGATGCAGGGGCAGGCTCTTGTTCTTGGCACTGTCTTGTAATGATTCCTGGGAAAAGTTTTTTTCAGCTTCTCTTTTTAAATCTATTGCTGACTTTACTGTTAATGATCAGGGCTTACAAAAGTCACCCTCGTCTTTCACCACCTTTCTGAAGACGATCCCAGTGAAGCGTATGCTTTAGGTGGTCACTTTGGATGAGGGGTAGCTGCCCACCCACCCCCTTCTCCTACGAGCATCTGTGCCTCCTAGGGATCCCCCAGAACATCCGAACACAGGCAGTGTCTGCTTGTCACTGGGGTGGCGCCCAGTGTGACATTTATTGGCAGTCTGTGCTCTCGTGTCACTACTTGGGTGTCAAAAGAGTCCTCCTGCAGCTTCATATCCCACTGCGGGTCATGTCCATCCCTAACCACTGCCTTTGTATGGGACAGGTAAGGTGTCATCACGGCAGGCAGCAGAGGGGACACTTTCCACAGATACTGGTTTTGCTCCTCGTACAGTGACTGTAGAGGTTGTCCTGGCCACTGCTGAGCGCACTCTGTGAGCTTCCTGCCTGAGGTGAAATTTTAACTCCTCATTTTGCAAACCATCTCTTGGGATCTTCCTCAAGCAGGAGGTGAGAGAGGACCAGGTACAGGATGAGAAACATGGACTCACAAAGAGCAAATATTTACGTGCCAGGTCTGTAAGATTCAACTGCCTTGGTAGAGCTAATCCTTCACTCCCAGTGTTGAACAAAAGATTTCAAAACAAAACAAGCCCTGGCTATCCTGGTTGTACAGACCAGCACCCTTCCTGCCTTAGCTTCATCTTCCAAAAGCTAGCTTGGTGGTCTCAGTCTGCTCCCTGAAAAGAAGCCAGGGTGAAAAATACCTCCCTTGTTTAATTACTTAGTGATCAAGTCAGCTCCCAGTCTTCTTTTTGATCTGATGATCAGGTTGACTTTCAAGGTCTCACATCCCACTGTAGGGTGTGTTTCTGGTTTCAGCTGATTCCTTTGAGCCACATCCAATGTTTCAGCATCTCTTGGCAGCGTTGGTTGCCAAAACTGGGGCTATGGGTTTCCTCAAAGCTCACAGACAGGTCTTTTCAACTGTGCAACTCTTCTCTGCCTGCAAGTACAGGGGATTTTGTTCTTAAACTCTATCTATTGCAATGGCTTTAGCCATCACTGCAAGCTGGGCAAAGAATAGGATGTTGGCAGCATTTTCTGGGCTTTCCCTCTTTTACATTTATATTATTTTATGAACCGCAATGCATTCATAAAGCGTGAATTAAAATATGTGTGGTTTTACAATCAAAGTCTTTGCAGGGAGCAGTCACAGGGAGTGCTGCAGACATATTAAACTGTAATTAACTGCTTTTCTAGCCCGGGAATTGCTGACAGCATCTTCCTATCTATCTATTGCCTCAGCTTGGTTCAGGCAGCTGTCAAATGAACCGCTGCCAGGGGAGACCAGACTGGTGTTGCTTGCTGGCACACAGTGATCTGTGGTTTTAGAAACCTCAAATTTGAGGCTACGTCTTCAATTCCTGTTACGTCAAGTAGAGGAAGAGCAGGGTAGAGGGGAGGCTGGTTTCTAGCCTCTTAACACTTCCAAGCACACTGAATCCCTGCCCCTCAAAAATGAATAATCCGGAGGCTTTCCTGGCATGCTGAGCATCTGCTTCCCCAGATTTTGGATTTCTTTCTCTGTTTTGCTAGAGGGAGACTCCAATCAAAGGTGGCTGGGAGGGGTGGGAGAAGTAATGTTCAAATCCAAGAAAAGCATCAGAAATTGACCATATTTTCTTTAGGGGTTATGGCAGTGGGTTGAGGGGCAGCCCTGAGCTGCTGTCCTGAGCCTGGGATGTGCTGTGCTGCTGACAGGGAGTGTGACCCTCGCTGGCCCTGTGGCCTCTGGGGATGCTAACACTGCAGCAGCAGCATCGTTGGGCAAGAGTTACATATAAGTTGTGTATTTTTAATACTACTTACAATACTTACAAGATAGCATGAAACAGGGGATGGCAGCTGTGGTGTGGGGAGAGGGAATTGGCCAGTGGCATTTGACACACACCCCCCACCCCGTTTGCAGCGTGGCCAGGGCTGTTCTGTGCTGTGCCTTGCACAGTCCTACCACGTTTCTCACATGTCCTTCTTCATAAGACACTGTATAGTGTTGTTGTGTACTCCTGGCTGGGAGTTAAGCTGTTCATGTTGCATGGGTGTGTAATGAAATGATCCTGAACGTTGCTCAATTGCTGTGCTGGGAATAACTCTTCTTCCCCTCCATCTCCTAGGCTGAAACTCTCAAATGAGGAAATCAAACGAGCAATTTTGACAATGGACGAGCAGGAGGACCTCCCAAAAGACATGCTGGAGCAGGTGGGCAGCATGTCTTGTGCTCCTTCATGGTTGCTTCATGCTAAGACCACACTGTGCAAGGCTCTCGGGACCAGACCGCAGCTTTAAGAAGTCTGTCAGGGCTCCAGATTGTTTAACAACTGCATGTTGAGAAAGCACCCAAGAGGGCTGGAGCAGCAGAAAAGCAGTTTGTAGCATTGGCACTGGGAGCAGCATGGCCTCTGTGTGCCATGCCTGTACCCTGGGTCTGTCCTGGGACCCCAAGACTGGGCCAGTTGCCCACTTTGTGGCTCCAGCCTGAAGTTTGTGCTCAATGGGGGATCATTTTTGAAAGCTTTTGTTCAGCATTTGTGCAGTCCTCAAAAAGAGAATCCCATTGTTCACCCCCTCTGAATCCCTTTGGAAGCATATTACACACTGGTCCTTAAAGCTGAGCTGATAATTGCACTTTCAGCAGAAAATTAGGAGGATTCATTGCAGAAAATTTTCATCTGCAAATAGGTAGAATTGCAGCAAATCAAAGTCCTCTGGCAGAGCAGATGTCGAAACCTCCTTGGAATAGATGTAGCTCATCTGCTGTAAAACCAGAGCGATGGCAGGGCAGAAGCAAGAGACACTAATGTGATGGAATAGTGGGAGGAAAGTCACAGGGACATCAAAGCCACTTATTTCACAGGTGCCTTGGGTTCTCTGTCTATACAGGCTGAAAAGGTAGTAAATTCAAGCATATAAATTACGATTTTGCTCCTGAAAAGCTCTGCCTGGAGCTCTTGTCCACCAGTGTGCTTTCCCTTGTTTAGCTCCTGAAGTTTGTTCCTGAAAAGGGTGATGTTGACCTGCTGGAAGAGCATAAGCATGAGCTGGACCGCATGGCCAAGGCTGACCGGTTCCTCTTCGAAATGAGCAGGTTAGTGGCCCAGGGAACGTGTGTTTTAGGCAGTGGCTGCACAGACTGGTTATGAAGTGGCTGTTTTGTGGAGCCTGGTTGGGAAAGTAAGTAAGTAAGCAAGCTTACTGTTTTTCATATCAAGAAACAAGTAGGCCAAATGGGCAAGAGAGCATGCAAGCTGCTCCCACCCATAAGAATCACTCATGGTTCTCCTAAATGAGGGTGCATCGCAGACAAGCATCAGCTGGACAGAGCAGGATGGAGGGAGGGGGACAAGAATCCTCTGAGAGAGGTACTGGCTCCCCAGGTTGTGTCCTGACACATTTCGTCTCTCATCTGGGAACAAAAGGTCAATCTGGCACAACCCTGTGACTGCATCATCTGCACCCATGGCTGAGGTGGAAAGTGCTGTTTGAATGATAACATGATGCTACTTTCCCCTTCATATCCTAATGAATACTCAAGGATGATATATGTAAATTTTGCCCTGCTGTATAGATGAGTCCCACTCCTCCTCTCAGGAACGTCTCATCCCTGGGGCTCCTGAGAATATATGAGTTGGAAAGGAAATGTCATTTCTTCCTGCTCCTGGTAGCAATCATTTAAGGCTTAGAAGTCTTCAGGGATGAATAGCCTTATCTTTTGCATGCACATTCTCTAGAGGTGCTGGTTTAAAATCTTGAAGCTCCTTATTTAAATCCAAATGAGTATCGAGCTCTTTGAATTGCTTAGCTGAACTTCAAGCAAGTCAGGTGTTCACAAAGTCAGTGAGTTTTACGATCCGAGACTGTACTGGGAGATCAAAAATAGAAACACTCCTGTCTTTTCTGAGAAATGCACCAATGAACACTGGGGCTATGCACTGTGTAGTTGCTGAGTGTCAAAGACAGGCAGGATGGAACTGTGAAGTTCAGACGTGAGCCCTCGGGGCTGGAAGATGCTCAGAATTAGCTTTCCTATCACAGGTCACCTTTCTTCTTCACAGTCTCTTGCCCAAATGTTGCTCCCATGCCCTCATCTTTTGGAAAGCACAATGTGCTAATGCAAATATTTTCCTTGATTTCCAGCATGGCTTTTCAGTTTGTCCTGTGGTCTGTAACAGAGTGTGATGCCTTTGTCACCTCTGATTAGTACAGTGACAGCGTAAGCCCATGGCCTTGTCTGTGAGCACGTCTCCTGTGGGTCCTTGTTCTAAATGACTTCAGTAAGACTGCCATTTGCGTACAAGTGAGATCTTGTTCAGCCAAAATACAACTCTCTGAGCAGAGCCATCCCTAACTTGCCCAGGAAGGGGCTGGATTGGACTTTGTTGGTGGCTTTCCAGCCCAGGACATCATTCTGAGGATGTGAAGGTCCAGTTTTATTAGTGCTGTTAGCTGGGAGTGAGAGAGACTATGGAATTGCGCCCTACCTTCCCTGAGATGGGCCCAACAGGCACAGAACACATGATACAGAGGATTCCCTCTCTTCTGTCTGCCTGGCTGAACACAGTGATTTAAGGGGTAGGGGGTAATGGCAACAGGGTCCTGCCAGGCGCAGTGGGCAGATCTCCTCTGTGCCTACCCCACCTTCATTTGTGCCCTTGCATGAGTGGTATAAGGCTCTTTAAGTGGAGCCCCACACCTCCAGGTTGGAGGTGTTGCAAAGGTTAAGTCAACCTATGCCCTGCTTCAAAACCACTTCCATACAGAAAAAAAGGTCGTTGTCATAGAAAACTCTCTTCTGTTGTGAATGGAAGGTCTAGTACGCCAACGTGACCCACTTCTTAGGGAAGTCTGCTGCCTCCCTGGGACCCAGGTTAAAGATGTGAAGAGGAAGATTCCTACCCTGGTGCAGCCCTTGGATTATTATTACTATTGCTTTTTTGTGTAGGCAGTGATGAAGTTGCAACAAGAAGTCTAAGGGCAATTGAGAGAAACTTTGGGGCCTTGGGACATCTGGTTAATGGATCAGGAGCACAAGTAGTGTTTTCCTCTGTCCTTCCAGTGCAGGATATGATGAGGGAGGAAACAGAAAGAGCCAGCAGATCAATACCTGGATCCAAGCCTGGTGTCACCAGCAGAACTTTGGGAGTTTTGATCATGATCATGTTTCCACAGCACCAGGCCTGTTGGTGACACACAGGGTACACCTGTCCCAAAGGGTGAAAGGATCTTTGCACAGGAGTTTATAGAGCTCATTGAAAGAGCTGTAAACTAGATTTTATCTGAGGGATAAAACCAAGCTCACTAGACATAAGCCTTAATGCAGCACATGAATGTTTGAGGGACAGTGTGCTAGTGAGGTCCTTAGTCTGCCAACTTAGTGGAGGCAGGGGATGGAGATTCATGTGGCAGCAAAGATGCAAGAGTTACTGATGTCTTAGAAACCACATAAGCACCTGAGAATGGTCATGTAGGAATTAGGGCTTATCCCCCCAGAAAGGTGGCAGGATAAATAGCCCAACTGAAATGTATCCACACCAATGCACACAGCATGAACAACACAGGAGGAGCTGGAAGCCATTGTGCAGCAGAAAACCTATGACATAATTGCCATCATGGTAACATGGTGGGATGATTTGCACAACTGTAGTGCTGCAGTGCATGGCTATACAGTCTTCAGAAGGGACAGGCAAGGAAAGAGAGGAGGTGGGGTAGCCCTGTATGTTAGGGAGTGTTTTGACTGTCTAGAGCTTAATGTTGATGACAATAGAGTTGAGGTTTTGTGGGTGAGAATCAGGGTGAAGGCCAACAAGGCAGATACCGTGCTGGGATTCTGTTATAGACCACTCGGCCAGGATGAAGAGTCAGACAAAATATTGTATAACCAGCTAGGAGAAGTTTCGTGATCACTGGCCCTTGTCCTCCTGGGGGACTCCAACTTACCAGATGTCTGCTGGAAATACAGTGCAGCAGAGAGAAAAACAGAACAGCCTCAGAGGTTCCTGGAGATAGCCTCCTGCCCCAGGCAGTGAGCGATCCCACTAGGGAAGGCACCTCACTGGGCCTGTGAGAAGGACTCGTGGGTGATGTGATGGTTGTAGGCCATCTTAATCACAGTGATCAAGAAACGGCAGAATTTTCAATTCTCAGAGAAACAAGGAGATGGGGTCAGCAGAACTGCTACCTTTGACTTCTGAGGGGCAGACTTCGGCCTGTTTAGGAGCGTGATTGACAGAATCCCTTGGGATGCAGTCCTGAAGGGCAAAGGAGTGCAGAAAGGCTGGACATTCTTCAAGAAGGAAATCAGGCCATCCCCATGTGCTAAAAGACAAGCCAGTGGGGAAGAAGACTGGCCTGGCTGCACACAGCTATGCCTGGAACTTGGGAAAAGAAGGATTGCTTATGACCTTTGGAAGAAGGGGCAGGCAACTTCGGAGCACTATACGGATGTTGTGAGGCTATGCTGGGAGAAAATTATAAGGGCCAAAGCCCAGCTAGAACTTAATTGAGCTTCTGCTGTAAAAGAGATTAAAAAATGTTTCTATAAATACACAAGGAACAAATGGAGGACTAAGGAGAATCTCATGATTATTTAGTATCATGGTGGGAACATAGTGACAAAGGATTAGGAAAAGGCTCAGGTACTTCATGTTTTTTTTGCCTCAGTCTTTGGTAGTAAGGCCAGTTGTTCTCAGGGTACACTGCCCCTGAGCTTGAAGACAAGGACAGGGAGCAGAATGAAGTTCTCATAACCCAAGGGGAAATAGTCAGCAGCCTGCCACACCACTTAGGCACACACAAGTCTATGGGGTTGGTTGGGATCCATCCAGGGTACTGAGGGAGCTGGTGGGAGTGCTCACTGAGCCATTTTCAATCATTTATCAGCAGTCCTGGCTGACAGGGCTGGAAGTTAGCAAATGTGATGCCATCTACAAGAAGGGCTGGAAGGAGTATCTGGGGAACTACAGGCCTGTCAGCCTGACCTCGGTACTGGGGAATGTTAGGGAGCAGATCATTCTGAGTGCCATCATGTGGCATGTACAGGGCAACCAAGCAATCAGGCCCAGTCAGCATGAGTTTATAAAGCCAGGTCGAGCCTGACTAACCTGATCTCCTTCTATGACAATATGACCTGCTTAGTGGATGATGGAAAGGCTGTGCATGTTTTATACCTAGACTTTGACACCATTTCCCACAGCATTCTCCTGGAGAAACTGAGTGCTCAGGGCTTGAACAGATGCATTCTTCGGTGGGTAGAAAACTGACTGGATGGCCAAGCCCAAAGAGTGGTGGTGAATGAAGTTAAATCCCGTTGTCAGCTGATCACAAGTGGTGTTCCCCAGGGCTCTGGGCTGGGGCCAGTTCTGTTTAATATTGTTATCAATGAGCTGCATGAGGGGATCGAGAGCAGCCTTTGCAAGTTTGCAGATGACAACAAGTTGGGTGGGAGCGTTGATCTGGTTCTGGGTGCACAGGCTGGATTGACGGGCTGTGGCCGGTGGTAAGAGGTTCAACAAGGCAAAGTGCCGGGTCCCGAACATGGGTCACAACAAGCCCATGTAAAGTTACAGGCTCTGGGAAGAGTGGCTGGAAAGCTGCTTGGCAGAAAGGGACCTGAGAGTGCTGACTGACAGAGCTGAATATGAACCAGCTTGTGCCCAGGCCAAGGCCAATGGCTTGCTGGTCTGTATCAGAAATTGCCAGCAGGGCCAGAGCAGT
The DNA here is from genome assembly GCA_024733675.1 of Psilopsiagon aymara. Classification (NCBI taxonomy): domain Eukaryota; kingdom Metazoa; phylum Chordata; class Aves; order Psittaciformes; family Psittacidae; genus Psilopsiagon; species Psilopsiagon aymara. The sequence continues at coordinate 16,844 of JANRGW010030032.1, forward strand.
GATCATCCCCTGTACTTGGCATTGGTGAGGCTGCACCTTGAATCCCGTGTTTGGTTCTGGGCCCCTCGCTACAAGAGAGACATTGGGGTGCCGGAGCAGGTCCAAAGAAGAAGAGCAAAGCTGCTGAAAGGTGTAGAGCACAAGTGCTATGAGGAGCAGCTGAGGGAATGCTTAGGTGTATTGTTTAGTGGTGAACTTGGCAGTGTTTGGTTAACGGTTGGACTTGATGATCTTAAAGGTCTTTTCCAACCTAAACAATTCCATGATTCTAGAGTGGGCCTGTGTCCAGCTACATCACAAAGCCATTGGGAGCCCAGATTTCATCAGCATCTTTGCTAAGGAGTGGTTGTAAAAGAACTGTTTGTTTCATGTATGTTTGTATTTTATAGCAATAGGGTGTAAAAATGCACTTGTTGAACCTGCTGAATTAAGGATAGAGTTAAGGATATGCTTAAGAGCCCACCTCAGTCCACCCCAAGACAGCTGTAGCTTCAGCTTTCATTTTTCCCCGTCCCAACATAGTTTCAGGGAGTACTGCAGTCATCATTTTTTAATCACTGTGGCTCAAGTGTGCTTTGTAAGCACAGCTGTCAGCAGCAGAGCCACTGAGCTGTGCCTGGAGCAGGCAAAGCTCAACCTGCACCTCTTTTCTTTTTTTTCCAGGATAAACCATTATCAGCAAAGGCTGCAGTCACTCTACTTCAAGAAGAAGTTTGCAGAGAGAGTTGCAGAAGTGAAACCCAAGGTGGAAGGCAAGTGGCCAAAGCTGCTGACAGGCTCTTTTGCCAGCACAGGGAATGCTCATCTCCTAGGAAGAGCAGTCCTCTATGCAAGGGCAAGCCTGGTCTATGTGGAGGTTGCAGTGACACAGGGGAAGGGAGGGAGTTGGTGGTCACTCTTTGGCCATGAGGACACTGAAGGGGTTGCTGTAAGACAAGGGAGCCAGTGTGCTTTCATGGCAGCGGGTAATGTCCCACACTTCTCCCCTTTCAGCCATCCGTGCCGGCTCCAAGGCAGTGCTGCAGAGCAGCAGCCTGCAGCAGCTGCTGGAGGTGGTTCTGGCCTTTGGGAACTACATGAACAAGGGCCAGAGGGGCAATGCCTTTGGGTTCAAGATCTCCAGCCTCAACAAGATTGCAGATACCAAGTCCAGCATTGACAAGTGAGCAGCTCCTGCCTGTGTCTTCGGTAGCATCTGTGGGACCCAGAGGTGTTGGGGGGATGGAAGAGCCATCAGTATTGCCTCTGGGATGTGGGAGGTGGGAGTGTTCCCGTTGGTTCTCCTGCCCTATCTGGCACATCCAGTGATGCAAGCATCCATTTTTTGAGCAGGACAGATTCAGAGGGAAGCTGAGCTGCAGATCAGCATGAGGATTGATGGATCTTTCCCTCCTGAGCTGGCTAAATGGCAGCCAAGGCTGATAAGGAGGATCATCCTCCAAATGCTTTTTTCCTCCTTTGAGAAGCCAGGAGCCATCATGCCATGGCACAGTGGATGCAGGAGGGGTACCAGGGATTCCTCCCCACTGGAATCCCCTCTGCAGCACCCCCACCCACCAAGCTGCCACAGCCATGGCCTGCTTTGCTCTCTCCTGCTGAGACCTCTATGCACAGAGCAAGAGGAGCTGCATCAGGTCTCAAACCTGCCTGTTCTTATCCATCAGTAAAGACTATGAAGGATGGGAGCAGTGATGGCCGAGTCACCTCCCCTGGGTCCCTTCTGTGGAGGGCCCTTGCTAGCAGGTACCATCCTTCTCTGCCCTGTGGTCATGCATAGGGCAGACCCATTCCATGTCTGCAGACAGGCAGCAAGCAATATCCGTGCAGAAACTCCAAGACAGTTCATTACCAGGGTTGGGATTTATCCAGCGTATTTGACTGAGCTCTCAACTCCCTGTGGTCCTGCCATGCTGACCTCGACACTCCTCTCTCCTAGGAACATCACTCTTCTGCACTATCTCATCACTATCGTTGAAAAGAAGTATCCCAAAGTTCTCCGCCTGCATGAGGAGCTGCGAGACATCCCGCAAGCAGCCAAAGTCAAGTAAGCAGGGATTTAAGTGTGCTTCGGGAGTGCTGGGAGCATCTCACCCCTCGTTTCAGCCTCCCTTCCCATGTACCCTCCCCTGCTTGCACTCCTGTCAGATTCCAGCTGGCAAGCTGGGTCGTGTGCTTGCAGCCACATTGGTCTGAGAGTAGCCCCGGACACAGAAGCAAATATCACCTGGTGGCTTTAAATCTTAGCCCTTGCAGCAAAGGCCTGCGAGCCTGTGAGCCTCCGACCACGAGGGAGGAGAGCTGCTTGGAACAGCCATTTCCTGTTGTTATCTCACCACAGAAGCATTTAATTAATTTCTAATGGTACGTTAAGTAATCCAGGAGGAAGCGGTTGCGGTGTGGCTGCAGATAAAGGGCAGCTGATTATCTGCATGTGCTGGGGAGGCTTTGCTGGCAGCACAGGCAGGACCAGGCAGTGGTGTAAGAAGCTCACCTGCCTCCAGGTCCTGCCTGGCCCTTGTTTCACCACCAACGTGGAGCTTCTGGTGTTTGCAGTGAGCTTTTAAATCCTGCCTGCTGCCTCGTGACCTGTTTGGAGCAAGTCTCTTTGCCAGCAGAGGCCCACATTCAGCAAAGCCCTTAAACACACACTGAATTTTAAAAACAGGAGGAATCTGTTGTTGTGCTGCAAAGCCCTCAATTATGTGCTGAAGTCCCTCTGAAATCAATGAGGCTCTGTTTTGGTTTTAAAGTTCAGGGAGAGCTTATAGGCTTTGTTGCTTCAGGGACCGGAGCAGCAAAAATCACATGTTTCTGCAGTCAGCACCTGTTTGTGTTAGCTGTGGACATGAAAAGGGCTTAAAAACTGCACCTTTGTAGAGGGGGGACAGCAAATATGCACAGAGTTTATGGCAGCTCAAGGGTCTTTCAAGTTTCAAAGTGCTCTTGTAGCAATAGTGAATTCCCTGTGGAAGATGTGTAATGTGCAAAGCAAACATCCTTGCATTTAAAATGTAAAATAATTGTCAGCTATAGGGATTAAAGGAAGTGACAGGACAAATCTTGGCGTGCAAGGAGGAGTGTGTGGTGGCTGCACGTGTAGGCATTGGCTGAGAGCATGTTTGAGCAGGGCATGCTCCTTGCTGGTGGAGGCTCCAGCTTTCTCATGCTCTGCAGCTGTTGTACAGATACATGTATGGGAAAGAAAACGTCTGCATAGAGGGGTTTTTCCTCCCCCTTAAACTTTATCATTGTGCTCTAAACCGGACCCCATATGTAATACTTGGGTTTGGTCCAATCTAGAGCATAACCAGAAAGTTCCTAAAGCTCTGGAACACCCTAAATTCCCCCCAGCCCTGCAGCTGTGAAGCAAAATTCCCGCCTCTGTCAATCTCACCAGTAGTAATGAACTGCTGGAGCACAGGGCTCCCAAAACTGCGTTTTCCCAGACTAAACCTGCCAGGAATGCTTGCCCTGTGACCTGACGTCAGCATTTCCAGAGACCTCAGCCCTAGGACAGACACCCCTGGAAGGACGTCAAGCTTGTGGTCATCAAGTCTTTGTGAGAAAGCTTCTCCTCAGATGCAGTGGTAGAAACCCGTAATCACTTAAACTTGAAGCTCATTAGGGGTTTGAGCCTTGTGTAAACAAAGTCAGAGCCAGATGTGATGATTTATTTTTGTTTCTCTATATTTGGGTTGTCTCCCTTTATGCAAGGCTCACTGCTAGGAAGGATGCTTTACATGGCATTCACCTAACCTTGGTACCCTGAAAAACTGTGTGCTGTGACAACAAGGTTATTTTCTGATGGCCCTCAAGAGGGGGAGAGAAATCTGTGCCCAGCAAAGCCCTCTCCTGAGCTGTCCTTTTGCTTGGAGAGGTCTGGAGGCTGCTGAGCTTGCTAAGCCTGCACAGTCCCCTTGATTCAAAATACACAGAAGTGCTTTGCTTTAAAGCAAGCAACTGCAACCACTTTCAGATAGGCAGCTGTCCTAACTTAAGAGGCTGTCAGCCCGATTTGCAGCTCGAGACACACTGCTCTACAAACACGAGGCGATATATGCAGTGCTGGGGTCTTTTCAGTAGAAAAACATGGTTTGGTTGGTTGGAAAGCAGTAGAATTTGCTGGGGAAGGCTGAAAATTAACATCCTGCTATTTCCAACAGCATGACTGAGCTGGAGAAAGAAATAAACACTCTGAGGAGCGGCCTGAGAGCTGTGGAGACTGTAAGTATTACTTTAATCAAATATAGCCCAGCCTGGCTCTGAGCACCAGGACATCCCTCCTCAGGGAGACAGGCAAGGGAGCACCCAGCAAAGCTGCTTTTTTCTCACCTGCTAAAGATCTCTTTGTTTTTCCTCCCTGCCCTGCACATGTGCTTGTCCTCCTAGGTCTGTTTTGGCACCAAAGTAACAACTGTGTGTGGTTAGGCACGTGCATGGTTTACATCTAATATGCGAAAAGAGGTTAAGTCTAGTGATGGTGTCCATAGAGGACCTGTGAGGTACAGAGGGGTCTCCCTTCAGCTGTCAAGCTTCAGAGGGCTGGGGCTGAGGCTGGGGAGCACTCTTGCAACAGAGATGGAGTGATGGTGAAATAGTGAGGTATACCAAAGGGTTCACTGTCTTGCTAAATTATGCTGCTTCCACATCTCTCTTTCAGGAGCTGGCTGTAAAAACATACTGTGGCTATGATATTGTAAAATGGTGATCTGTAGTCTCATGCATGACAGGAGGGAGCTGTGTTGGCAATGCAGCCAGTACGCATTGCACTGATGCAAGCACACCCAACAGCACTATCAGAGGCCAATGGTATTTGTGTCATTCGTCACCCAGGGCCTGACCAGATTTATGTTTTATTTCCCCAAAGGAGCTGGACTTCCAGAAGTCCCAGGTTCAGCAAACAGGTGACAAGTTTGTGTCTGTCGTCAGCCAGTTCATCACATTAGCCAGCTTCAGCTTCTCAGATGTTGAAGATCTTCTGATGGAAGCAAAAGAGCTGGTAAGGTCACCAGTGTCCTTGAGATCTGGGTAGCAGCTGAGCCTTTCCTCCAGCCAACAGGGGAGGGATGGTCCCAGCCTTCTCAGAGCACATGCTGTGTGTTAAAATCTCAGATATCTTCCCCATGAGATCATTTGAGTGTCCTACTGAGGCCCTGACATGAAAAAGGTGCTAGGCTGCTCTTCATGGTTGGTTTGGAATGGGTGGGTAGGTTCATCCCTGTCTGTCCCCGAGGCCTTTTTCCTGCTACACAACACAACATGCTAAGGGATTGCAGGTCAGGCCAGAGGACTGCTTCTGGGGCACAAGATGTGCTGTAGAAAGACATGAGATACCTATATATCTTTTGGAAGTGAAAGGTAGAGTTCCATCCATCAGGGGAGGAGATAGTAGGTCATTTGCAAGGACCTGAGTTTCGGTGAAGAGCTTTCACTGAAGGGCTTGCTTTCCTTTCCGTGTCTAAAATGGAATTATACCAATTCTGTTGGCTTTAATGTCAGGAGTATGGCAGCTGGGGCATCTTGGCCAATGAAGGCTGAAGGTGGCAAGAAGGCAGGCTTTTCTGTCTGGTGTTGGTGGAAGCTAAAAATGTAGCCAAGTCTTCAGGCTGGACGTGAGGTCACCCAGAGGTTGACATCAGAGACAACTCAGGCTGCCCAAGTGACCTCACTTCCATAGGACAAAATAACATCTGATGCATAACTTAATTCTGAGACTAACACAGCTCTTACCTCAAGAGAAGGAGAGAAGCTCAGTGGCATGAATTGAGGCCAACTGCAGGCCTGGTTAGAGCAGCTACTTAAAAGGTTCACCTTCCCCAGAGTAATGCCTTGGTGAGTGCTTTGAGTGCTTTGCAGCTGTATGCAATGCCATGTTGTACTTTTCTCCCTACCACACTGATTTAAGTCATGGCAGAGATGGCTGTTGGCTGACGTTCATGAGTTCCAAGCACCTTTTGCTTCCCCTCATTCAGGAAGGAGGCACACAGCCGTTTCTATTTCCTCCAAGAACAGACCACCAATTTCTCTTCCCTGGCCTGGTCTTCATCTTGATTGAAGAGGCAGGGAGATAGTCCTGCGTATGCCTCTAAAAGTGATCCCATCCTTGTCCCACTGCATGAGCTACCTCTCCAAAGACGGAAGTAACCAATTGTCACCACCTCTTTTCCCTGGTTGTACCAATGTCCAGTTGGCACTGGACACTGGACTGTCCTTCAGACCATCCACCCATGCTTAGGCATTATAATTGATCATTGCCTTCCTGAGGCCATGGCTAACCCTGGCCACCCTTTTAGATTGTTGATGGTAACCTGGCAGATTTTTCCTGCAGTGAGTTAGGACTGTGGAGATAGTGACAAATGCTTTTCAAACCGTATTGTCTTCTGCGATTTGGCTGGATCTGAAGAAGGTCGTGGTCCCCAGTGCCCACTGAAGTCCACTGTGAAGTAATGTAAGCTGTTCCCGTGGTTATTGGATACGATGGGCTGTGCAGACTGTACCAGCTCTTCACTTTTTAAACACATATCCAGATTCAAATTGTGTTACTGCTTTCTCTTGGGAAAGAAGAAGCATCATTGTTTTATGAACTTCATATCCTGTGAAGGTAACATTTGCAGCCTTCCCCATCTCCCCTGAATCTGCTGTAATGTGGCAGAGAATATATTGATGAAAATCAACAAGAATAACCTCAATTCTTTTGACTTACATGGTCGTACCTCTCGAATTCCTCCCTGCATCTTGAAGTGCTAAGTCTCTTAAGTAAACAAAGAAATAAAAATGCCATAAATGTCTTTTGAAGAGCCTGGGGCACCCCTGCAAATGAAACTAAATCATACAGGCAGGCTTTAAAAATGTTCCTCTTGGTCTACCCAGCAAAATCAAAGCAGCTAATAAATCTGTTTGTCCTTTGATTTTGTTTTTCTTTTCTTTTAAGGATGCTTATCGTCAGAACTTGCCATCACAATTTTAACAAACTTTCTGTGCACAAAGAATCTCCTTCAAATTGGAAGTGAGAACAAAGGATGTAAGTCCCAAGGACAACTCATGGGCTCCTTGGGGCCTGGGACTCATTGGCAGATTGTGGATGTCCTGTCCTGACCTTTGCTACAGCCTCATTCAACTCCCTTACATTTATGGTTTGCAAACAGCACTGAAGGCCGGAAAACTCCCTATTTCCCTACCCAGGATTGTGCCTGAGCCCAGACAGAAATGTCTTTTAGAAGTTTCACCAACACATTTGGTTTCAATAGCAGAGCATGTGGCAATGATAAATAATACCCCAAAAATACTTCAAAGAAAAACTTAAAAGTGCGAGTTTCCCTTCCCCTGCCGTGTTTACTATTAGTTTTATGTCTTCAGGCCCACAATATTTTGCTTCCTTGTTTTTACTGCTGCTTAGTTAATAAAGTTGAGCTGGGGCAGAGGGAGGCTCAGCAATGCCAGAGGCAAGAAGGGGAGAGGGGGCTCAGGAACGATCCAGGTTGCTCTTACAGGGCAGCAGGTAAAACATCAGATGATTTATTCCATGTTTAAGTCAAGGTCTGATGAAGCAAAGCCCTGCTGTCTTCCATGGCTGCTGGGAGTGTTTCTTTATGGTCCATCAGGTTGAAAGTTCCTCATGGGAGGTTTTGCCAGTGTGGTGGGTATCTCCAAGGCTGATGGACCCCTGTTTTCTCTCTCCCAGTTTTCCAAGGCTGTGAAGCACTTTGGAGAAGACACAGACAAAATGCAGCCTGACGAGTTCTTCGGCATCTTTGACCAGTTCCTTCAAGCTGTGACTGAGGCCAAGCAAGAGAATGAAAACATGAGGAGGAGGAAGGAGGAGGAGGAGCGCCGAGCACGCATGGAGGCGCAGGTGAGCAGACACCATTGAGTTCAGCAGCACCCCTGGAGCACCTGGAGATGGCAACCATACTGTATCGTACCTGTGGTGGCCATTGTGGCACAGGAAACACTGAAGGCTGGTCAAGGAGCTTTTGTGCTTTAGACCCACTGACTTTTCACTGTTGGTTAATTAATTAATGTGGCTTAATTAATTAATGACCTTGGGTTTGTGAGATGTTGGAGCTAAAACATAAAGCAGAGCTGGTGCTGCCTGTGTGCTGTTGTGATCCATCGAGGGCAGCCATGGTACCGTGGACCTCAGCCTATGCTTTGTATCAATAACTCTTACCAGCTCTTGCATGTTAAGCACTGGGGTGGGATACCGCTCTTGTTTCATGAGTTTGGGGATCACCATGCATGTGTTGGGCACTCCTACAACCACATCCATGAGAGTGAAATGTCTCCTTTCCCTCCCTGCCATGTCACACAGCTGAAGGAGCAGCGGGAGCGGGAGCGCAAGGCGAGGAAGGCAAAGGAGAGTGGGGAGGAAGGCGGTGAGTTTGATGACCTCGTCTCAGCCCTGCGCTCAGGAGAAGTCTTTGACAAGGACCTGTCCAAACTGAAGCGCAATCGCAAGCGCATCACCAACCAGCTGGCCGACAGTGGTCGTGAGAGGCCTGTCACCAAGCTCAACTTCTGAACAACAAACTGCAGCAACAAATCCCAACAGAAAAATGTGGGTTAGTCGTTTTGAAGTGGCATGGAGGGGGGGTTTGTCCCATTATATTGCCTTGCGATAGAAAGCGAAACAGTGGCAGATTCTTTCTCCCCACGGGCGAGTGTGTATACGTGTATATACTGTGTATATAGTCGGATCGGGAGCACGGATGGAGGTGTGTTGGCATCCCACCATGATGAGTGTCAGCGCTGCCTCCTCCCCTCCAACCCGCTCTGAAAAGTAGTTCTCCCCATGCACAAGCACAATGCCGCATCTGCGGAGCAAGAGAGGACCCAACCCAGAGACACCGGTGGTCCCCATGGGCCCCAAAGGCAATGGGAAGCTGCTCTCCTGCCTAGAACGCCCCAGGCCGTTTGCAGGGACGCCCTGCACACAAGCTGAGTGGTTTAAAGGAGAAAAGAAAAAAATTACAGAGTTGACTGAACTTTAATCCATTGGTTGTTTTTTCTTTTCTCATTGTTGTGAATATTCCTCAAAAACCTGCAGATCCGTGCTTTTGCGCTGGTTCCTGAGCTCGGCACCGTGGGGGCTCCCAGCAATGCTCTTCCCATCATCCTTGGGAAATGCTCTTTTTCCTCTTACCGCCACCTTGCTAAAGGAAAAGTTTACCCCAAAGTGCTCATTGTTCTAACGCCGCACAGATGTATTTATACTTTTACAATGTTTTCTGGCCCAGAATGGTGGGAAGGGTCGGTTCTCAGAGTAGACAAAGAGCATAAACTTTTGTGTTGTAATTTTTATTCTTCCTTTCTGTTCAATGGGACAAACTGTATCCTCTGTAAAGGTGGGTCAGGACCAAAGGTCTCTGATACACAAAGGGGCTGGTGCAAAACCCCACCGGCTTTCAACAACCTTCTTTTCTCTTTTCTTTATCAGACACACACAAGCAGTGATGCCAAGAAACGCTCATTTCTTAGCCAGGTCCTTTATTTGACTGGTTTGCTGTTCATTGTCATTGCAAATTTGTAAGCAGAACTACCTGTCAAATGTCAGTCCAAAAAAAGATTAAAAAAATAATAAAAATAATTCAAAGCTCTCAGGGAGTAATAATTTAAGGGTTTAGAAAATTAAGAATTGGAGAATAAAAAGTAACCACCGTTAACATATTAACATTTCTATTCTTAAATTATGCTGAGTATATAGAGGACTGTTACTTTTTACTTTTATTTATTTGTGGTGTGTTTTTTAAGAAAACAAAACAAAACCTTTTTATACCACCAATACTTTTGTGATCCTTTTTTGTTTGTTTGTTCTTTTTCCTGTGGAGAGATGAGTTTGTCCCTGTTGCACTAGATAGTAACACTATTTGAAATAAGGTTGGGTTGGCTGTTTTTTTTGTCAGATAATTGGTATTACTGGTGGGGTATGGGATGTCAGTTAACTATATGTACTGTATAGCAAAAGTGCTGTTTAAACTAATTTGTATAAAAAGAAATATGGTTCTAAGCACCTGAAGGCCACGGGGTCTGCGTGCTGAGTGAAAGCTGTGAAATCTCTGTCTAACCAGAGTTGTCAAGAGCTGTGGTTTTACCATTTTGTTCTTTTCTTCATTGCAACTTTTGAAGCACTGTAGATTAAAAAAAAAAAAGAGACAAAAAAAAAAAAAAAAAAGGACAAAGTTCTTTCTGAGTAGCATTTAAAGCAGTAAAAAATGTAATAAATAAAGCAGGTAAGTGCAAAAACAGCGTCCAGCACCTCGTATCCAAGCAGCTGCAAAACCTGCAGATTATGTTCAAAGGTGGAGTTACGCACTTTGCTTTAAGAAGGAGGGGGAAATAAAAACAAAAGGCAATGATAATACTATTCCTTAACTAAAGTGCCTCTATTTATATTTTTTATTTATGGCTGAAAAAAAAAGCGGGGCTGATACGATTGAGGGAATGGACTTGGAGGGGGGGGGGAATTGAAAATATATAAAGGAAAAAAAAGAAGAAAAAAAGGTTAAAAAAACGCAGTCTGGCCTTTGATGGTTTAAGGAATGGTTGGTCACACATGTTGTCATTCGAAAGGCTGTGGGAGTTGCAAAGGGCAATCTCCTCCCGGGGCCCTGGGTGCAGGGCTCGGCCACCAGCACTCAACCCCGGCTCCTGCCTCCGCGACCCCAGTGCCACATCAGGACCTTTCCTGACAGATTTCCTCTTGCCCTTCCAAACCTGTTTGTTGTTTTGGGTTTTTTTAATATTGTTTTGCAACAGCCTCGTTACCGGGCTAAGTTTGCCATTTCTTTCAAAAAAATAGAAAAAAGAAAAAAACATTATATCTCTAAAAATAAATACGAAGGCTGTGTGCAGGTAATTCCATGTGCCATTGTCGAAAACTACTTTTAGATTGGTGCTGGTGTAAGTAGCCATTCTTTCCTCTTGGGTGTGTATTTTAAAGATGATTTTTTTTTTTTTTTAATAATGCCAAAAAAAAAAAATCCATAATAATTTGTAAACTGAAGTATATGTCTTGGACCTTATTAGCTTTGTAGTGACCAAGGTAGTCGGTTAGATGCAAGGATGTTAGTAGTCTTAGCTAGTGGGAAATGCTGTGTAATGCTATGAGACTGTACATTTTCTAAGATGGCGATATGCAATAAAGAAAAACAATTTTGGTGAGTGTATGTGGCAGAGCTGGAAGTTAATTTTTTTTTTTGGGGGGGGGGGGAAATAGGATATTTGGGGATTGAGACAGGTGTTGAAGAAAAAGCCGTCCATGGGTTGCTCTTTTTGGGGGATATTTGCAGTCATTGCTGGTGTTGGCTGGTAGCCCTGCTTTATCAGTTTCCTATGCGCTGGGTTTTAGGTGGTCGGGTGTTTTTCTACTCTCCTGGCTTGCAGCATGGTCCCCCACTTGTGGTCTCTGAAACACCTCCCAGTTAGCAACCCCATTCAGTTCTCCCACTGTGGTGTTGTTGGTGCCTGCTCCAGCCTTGGTGATAAGCTTTTCTAGAAGCGTGCAACTGAAGCAGCCACCTGATTTGAATCGTGGGGTCAGATATGCCCCTTTCTGCAGCTGACGGCCCCAGACCAGTGCTGCCTGGGCTGGCTGGCACGTCTGTAATAAGCCTATCTAGACATGCTAGAGATGTTTTCTTGGCAGTAGCCCAAACCCTTCTTGGGCTGTTCACGCTCACCATTCCCACACCTTCCCATCTGGGCTCTGTGGTGTTTTCTTCTTTTCCAATGCTCTCTGCATGAGTGATCTTTGCAGCACTCGACACCCCCAGACCTCACTGTTTGTAGCGATGGGAACATTGTGCTCAGACCCATATGCTTTCCAATTTGTTCAGGGCTTTCCCCAGTATAACCAGTAAGCTGGCACTGATCCAGCACAGATGGGATGTCTAACACATACCTGGGCTTGGGGCTTCCTTTGGTGTGATCCTAACCAGCAGCTGGCTGGCATACATGGCAGCACTCTCCTATTTATATCCCGTGGCTGGTGTTGCCAGCCACAGAGCATATTTATGGCCTGGCATTGGTCAGATTTGGGCTGGCAGGGAGCACAGGGCAGTGGTGAAGAGCACAGCTTCCACCACAGTGCCCGGCAGTTGGGTGGGCTGGGGATGCCCTGCAAAAGCAGCCCCAGGCTGTGCAGCAAGAGGATTCAAGCAAAAGGGGAATGGCTTCAGATGCTCTTCCCTTCGTAAGTCCCCATGGCTCCAGCACAGGGACGCTCTGGGGTACATCCATAAATGCAGTAATGCCCAAGCCCTACAACCCTGCGAGGACCTGAAATTCTGGTCAATGGCGGATCGCAGGTATCCTGGGCCACACCTGTGTGTGACAGGATGGGCCCCAGGACAGGAAAGGGTGGCAGTGGCAGATGTGTGCAAGGACAGGGCATAGCTTTTTATTCAACCAAGATATTTGAGGGGGAAAAAAAGCCTAGCAACGTGCAAGCTTCCTAGCCTGCAAACCCTTCCTCAAGGCTGAAATAGCAGCATCTATGTCTTGAGAACATAAATTGGAGTTACAAAGTTGTTCATCCCAGAGGGAAGAGGTCTGGGGTAGCACATGCTAGACTGGTGCTGTAGTGAATCCATGTTGACAGGAGCTCATATATCCGATGGCCTGACTATCTGGGATTGCATATGAAAAAGGGCTTCTTTGCCCCAAATCCTGGCTGCTCTCTCCAGTTAAAGCTGTGAGGAGGGTGTGCTGGATGGGACAAACCTTCCCAGAGCTGATGGTGCCAGGGGAGCTGCAGGGCATGGCGCACCCAGAGGTCTTGCCCCATGGGGCCACCTGGGTTGGTGGCACCAAACCTGCTGAGCCAGCTTTGTCTATGCTCTGCTCCAGCCCCATGGCTTTCTCCGCTGTGAAGGCTGGGGTGCCTGGGAGTCCCGCCAGAGCCAGTGTCAGGTCTCACTTCCTGCACCCAACCTGTTATCCTTGGCATCACGCAACAGCTTGGAAAAAATGAGTCAAGATGTTGGGGCAATGACCTGATGCAGACGCAGCATTGCATGCAAAACCCAGCTCAGCAAGTAGGGCAGGCATGGCTCAATGGGGAGACTCCTGGCCCCCAGCCCTGCTGGCATCACTGCCCCTTTGGTGCCCCTGGCAAGGGGTGGCAGGGTGCTGGGTCAGCAGGAGTTTGCTGGACTTGATGTCTGAAAATATTTATTTCCAAGAGAGTGTGCAGTGGGATCAATGGGTCTGTCAGGCTTGGACGTGACTCCTGGAGACCCTCAGGAAAAGGTGAGCAAAGTGGAGATGTTGCCAGTCCTGCATTGCAGCTGGACCTGGCTCTGTCCCCAGTGCCTATGTCACAGCTCAAGCAGCTGCTCTGGGGTAAAACTGCACTTTGCCAACCAAAATCATGCTCTTGCACAGCCTGGTCACCAGATGTGTGGCCTTTGCGCAGGGCTGGCACTGCTGAGGCACCTCAGGAACAGGCTCATCCCTCAATGCAGAAACCAGTGTAGCAATAAAACCCCACAAACACACCTGGGTATCTGTGTACCGGCCTGTGCTATGGGGTGAACATGTCCTTCGATCTGTACCTGGGAGACAACGGGGGCAGAGAGGGTGGGAGAGGACAAGCTGACACAAAGGCTGATGGGTGCGGGAGGGAGGCTATGGGCCCTCTCCTGCAGCCAATCCCACAGATACTTCTCAAGTGGGATCTCCTCTGGCATTGCTCGGGGCCCTGCAGTATATCCCTGTGAAACAGAGCTCGCCATTTTAATCAGATGTGCCCTGACCGGAAACCTCTGAGCACTTTATATTACTTTCAGCCTTAAACCAGGCTTGGTGAGCGCGGGGGGGCCATGGCGCTGCGAGCTCCGCGCCGCGGGCCCCGGCGGAGCCTCATGAAAGGCAGCACCACCATCTGCTGGCGCTCGCCAGACCTGGGAGCTGTCAGGCGCTCCGGGGTACCACGAGCTTTCCCGGCTGCTCGAATTCGTGCTTGTGCACGTCCACACAGCTCTTCTGCTTTCCCAAGCTCTGCGCAAGGCATCGCCTGGGCTCAAGAAAAGATGAGGGAGCCCCAGCCTTGCGCTTTGCTTTGCTCCCGACCCCTGCCTGAAACCCTTTTTACTGTGAAATCAGAGTGTGAAGCACTCGGGAAAGACTTCATTTCTATGGCAAAACTTTCCAATTTAATAGCGGGGGGAGATCACCATTTGAGTTACATTTTCTGGAAAGAATCCACAATTCAGATGCTGTATTAAAAACTTGACGTGACCTCAGGGACTGGATATTGCCAAATGTTCTGTGAAATGCTCTAGACTGAGCACAGAAGCCACAGGCACAGGTCAAGAAAGAGCACAAGTGCCATGGCACATTAGATTTCACTGAAGAAATAACTGACCTGGTTATTCAGAGCATTTTTTTCCCCTGATGCTGAGATCAGTTCACGGTATGTTGCTAGGTCAGGTGAGCAAATTACATTCACGTGGTTGTGAGGCTATTGTGGGGCGAATCTACCTTTCTGCTTTTGTCCACATCTGTGACCCTGAGGGATTTTGATTTGTAGGACCCATACAGAGGGTGTCATTCCTTACCAGCTGCAGCACCAGCATCTCCCCAGCTGCCTTTCACTGTGTGGGGGTGTTGGGGTGTGCTAGCCCAGAGCTACCTGTCAACCTTACCAAGGAACCAGCACAGTGCCCATGAGCAGCCCCAACCTGGGGACAATTTCCACACTTCAGTGAAGCCCTCTGGCCAAGCCACCAAGCGTAAACCCAAGTGTTTAAGCCTGCACACCAGTAATGCTAGCAGAAGCAGGTGGAGGGATTCCTGCTGCCTTCAGCCAGACTTGCCCCTAGAGAAACAGAGGTGTTCCTGCAGATGTGGAAGGGCAGGCAGCCCTTCACCCTTGGAGGAGTGCCATTTTTCTAAGTGACTTCCCCAAAGTCACCTCTGCTGCAATCTTCTTCTTATGGTGGCAAGGAGGAGAGGTTGTTCACATGTCTGAAGGGAAAGCAGACAAGCTGCAGGGCGCTGAGGTTTGCAAATGCCTTTACCTCTTCAGTGCACACAATAAAAACCCCTCTGAGAAAAGGTGGAATCCTCTCTTCAAATCAAAGCTTTAAAAAGATTTTTTTTTTTTTTTTTTTTTCTGTTTGTGAATCCCTTTAGGTGCTCCCTAGTTTCTGAGCTGACTATGGAATAGATAAGGCTGAAAATAGTTTATAAAGGCAAGAGTAATGAATATGCATAATTAAGGATCCCAAATATTCAGAAATTCCTCCCCAGTCAGTTTCGTGAGCTCCTGGCAGCGCATGTCTTTTTGAAACCAGCTGAATCTGGAGGAGCTAAGTGCCAGCAAGTCAAGGAACAGCACAAATAACAAACTGCCCCTTTTGGAGTGAATTACTTCCTCTGCTGAGCCATAGCTGGATCCAGCTCATCTTTCATGATCACCCTAGAAGTCTGTGGGCACACTGATGTGCTGTTTCACCCAATATAAACAGCCCAAACTGCTGCTTGAGTAGCAAGCACCAGCAGGGCCCCTCCAGTTGGGGTGGCAAGATGAACACAATGATCTCAGCAGAAAATACACAGATTGTTCTTCAGTTGTGGCTATTACAGATTCCGCTAGAAGAGCCTGGGCTTAAAGCTCAGCCAAAACCCCACTCCTGAGATGTGTGGAGCTGAGCAGAGTGGTGACGCCAGCAGCAATGGGGACAGGAGCAGGGCCGGGCTCATACAGACACACCAGCCTGGCCCAGGACCTGTTCGGACAGTGCTGCCAGTTCCAGATCCCTAGGACACAAATGCTGGAGGATGTCACCACCTGCCTTCCTTCTGGAACAGCTGCCTCGTGAGGAGGGACACTTTGCAAGTGAATCCCATGCAGGATCTGACTGTCAGCACGTATCAAGCTGTGCTGGCATTCCCTTTGCCTTTGAGCCCCACTTATTAAACCTCCTCTGGCTTCAGCCACAGCCTCCTGGGGTCGTCTTAGCTAAGCAGATCATCCATCACTCCCCAGCTTGGCTAATGCAGGTCCTGGCGTTGCTCCCTGGGGTTCCTGCAACTTCCACTTCGATTTCCCCAGTGACTCATCCATTGTATGCCACTGAGAGGGATTTACAGTCTGTCTCTCCATGTTGCTCCTTCTCACAGTGGTCACCTGGTGTGACTGTAGATGCTTCAAGCCTCAAGCAGTGTTCTGCCAGCAGCATGGGGTTAAGCATCAGTTGCTCTTTTGCAAACTGGGACCAGTAAGAGGGCTGACCATGGTAGGGATAGTGCCTTGTCCTCCCACATCCAGCCCCAGTGAACCCAATGGGACTTATCCCACAGGTGCTGCAAGCTCAGAGCTTACAGTGGCAAAGCAGCACAGTGTAGCTGGGCACGGAGACACTCGAGCCAGGTTCCCATTGCAAGTTACTCCCCCTGCAGGATTTGGGGCCGTTTTATTCTTCTGGCACTTAGTTACTACCTTGTGGCTCTATAATCCCTCGCAAGCAGCTCTTGAGGTGCACCCATTTATTATTAATAATAAGAGTCACCATATAAAAACCACAAATGCAGCTAGAGTGAGGACACAACTCTGCTGCTGAACTAAGCACCCTGCCAGCACCAGGACTGGGCTGGAGCTTTTGCAGCTCTGGAGATCATGCAGCACAGATGCTAGCCAGCTAGAGAGTGCAAAGTGCCAGTTTTCTGATGTGCTTTCCAAATTATTTGTTTCAGTCTCAACAAAAAACCTTCCAAAGAGCAGCATGTGCAGAGCTTGATAATTGCCATCTTTGAAACTAGGTTTCAAAGAGATACGCTTAGGGCTTGCACTGCATTGGTTGCAACTTGGAATGCAGCAGTGTTGAATTGACTGGTTGGCCTCATTACAGAAGGAGGCCTTTCTTAGGATCATTACCTGGGCTGGCTGCTTAGAACCCCGCTGGCTTCTACTGGATATACAAACCAACGCCAGTGCTGAAAGAGAAGCAGGAAAGGGGGATCTCACTCACAAGAGCTATTCTGGTTCGGGTGATTACTGTCAGCTATTATAGCCTGTCCCACTGTCACTTACAAATCGCTAATTGTTAGCAAGTTTTAAGCTATGCACAAAGCATTTGGTCTGAACCAAGACTTCATCCAGAGACTAGGTAGGGAGTGGAAAATAATGACTTTAATTAATTTGATAATTAAATCAACAGCAAAACTACCTCAGACTCCAGCTGGAACAGTACCTTCTAAAATGCTTGTCATTCATCAAGACTTAACATTTTTGTTCTAAGATACAATGCATCAGTTGCATCATTGCCAGACAGTATGGAACTCTTAGACTGAGGGTAAGTATGCTGGGAAGTCAACGAGAGACTAAAGAGCCCAAGGACTAATTTTTAATTTGGCTTTGACTCACGTCACTGCTATCCAAGGCCGAACTGATCTTCATATCATGTGAACTGCTCTCATGCCAAATATCCTGCACTGAATAAATGACATGATTTTTGAATTGGGGTGCTAACAAGTGTCCCAACATCCTCTACAGAGCTCTTTCCAGATGAGACTGTGGTTTGCCTTGTATCCAGGCTCATGTCAGTGGAGGAAGAAGGAAAGACTGCAGAGCTACAACTGGAGGGTTGGAGCCTTAGAGCTAGTTTTGCAGTGTCTAAACCCTTGGTGTCTTGCTGCCTTCCGAGTTATCCTTCAGCCTAAAGAAAGGGGATCTCTGAGTGGGGTCACACCAGCATGAGCATCTAAGAGATGTGGAGCTAATGTCCCCATTAGTGGCTTGGCCAGGAAGTGCTTCCTATGATATTTTCTTACCAGGAAACAGGTAGCTGCAACCATGGACAGAGTTTTCAGAGCTACAGTAAAACAGTGAGGTAAACCTTAGGTCTCCTTCTGGAAGAACACATGGACACTTGTACCTGTACTGTCAGGTACAAGGACAGACTCACGCACTGGCTTGTGTGATAGCATGGCCAAGACCTTCTTGCCTGCTCTGCACTGCTGGTGAGAGGCAGCAACCTTCAGCACAACTGGGACACAGTGGCATTCCAACCATTTCAGCAGGCAGCCTGCAGCATTTGGCGTGGTTTGTGTGTGTTTGTATGTGTGTTTCTCTCTCTGCTGTTTGTGATTTAAGACACTTCACTGTTTGGTTGTGGGTTTTAAAACATAGTTTTTAAAATGTGGGTATAGAGACCTGTGTAGTCTGTAGACCTGCAATGTTACCTGACTTGCTCAACAGTGCTGTGATATAAGGAACAGCTGAGGCATCTGGGTTTGTTTTACCTGGAGAAAAGGAAGCTGAGGGGAGATACTACCAGAGATGAGATTATAACAAGGTGGGGATTAATCTCTTCTCCCAAGTAACAAGTGACAGGACAAGAGTAAACGGCCTCAAGTTGCACAAGGGGAGGTTTAGATTTAATATTAGAAAAAAGTTCTTCACCAAAAGGGTTGTCAAGCATTGGGACAGGCTACCCAGGGAAGTGGTAGAGACAACACCTCTGGAGGTATTAAAAAGATGTGCAGATGTAGCACTTAGGGACATGGTTTAGTGGTGGGATTGGCAGTGCTATGTTGATGGTTGGACTTAAAGATCTTTTCCAATCAAAACAATTCTATGGCATTGTTATAACCTATAATCATAGAATCACAGAATGATTCTATTATTATGAGGAATACAGAACAAGCACAGCTTTAAAACACAGGCTGGGTCTCTACTGGAGCTGCAGCAGGCCCACGTCAAAAAGAATCTGGTCAAGAATCTCTCCTCCTACAGCCCAAGTTAGCGTTTAAGAGAAATGTGCTGCTCTGTGATGGTTCAAAGACTGCCTTCATTCAGCTCTTCACATACAAGATTAATTATGAGCACCAAGCAGTGCTTGCTAAAACATGTTAAAATCTGTGTTGTTCCAGCTTCACTACCACCTTCCTAGAAAGCTGTATTGGTTCACTCCTGGTACAGCTCCCGTGATGCTTCATGGTCGACCTCAGCCCTGGCATCCCCAATCCTGCCCCTGCCTGTAGCAGCTGCCAGAAAAACAAAACCAGCATGCAAAAGAGGGAATGAATGGCTTCTGTTGTTTAGTGCCTGAGCTGGTTAGTGAGAGTCAGCTGTGGTGGTATGTACAGAAGGGACTGGGCAGTCGGCCAGAGCCAAGCACTGAGTGGAGCAGGACCAACTTTTTCATGGGGTTTTAGCCATATGTTTAGCCAGTATGTTTAGCCAGTGCAGCAATAGCACTTGATGGCATGCCACGAGTCAGGCACAGCAGTGGTGGGCCTTCATCTTCCTCATTTCCTTAACCCACTAACTATACCTTAGTTCATCTACTCTGACCAAGTTCGTTCCAGTTGGCTTGCATGCAAAAAGTGCAAAAGAACCCTGTAAGTCTGTGTGGTGCTAAAGACAGAAAGGCTGTAAACGATCACTTCTGGTCAAAGTACAGGTTCTGCTTCAGAGCTGCAGAGGGGCCAGGCTAAAAACAGCAACATCCTTTTCCATACAGACTTCATACTACAATACACACCAACATGCTAGCTCTACCATGGCCAGAGGATCAGAATTAGGGTGCTCTGCAGGTGATACATGAATTGCAAGTCGTCTGCCTTTGCCCACTGCCTGAATTTCACAAGGCTATGAGTATTGAGTTAGGCAGTTTTGCTTGCTTCTGTCCTCCTTGCATTAGAGCACTGGAACTTATTCTAATGACTTGCTACAACTCATGGAGCAATAACCCTTCTGGGAAGGCAGAACCCTACGGGTTTTCTTTGCTGCCTCCTGGATCGTAGCTAAAGTTTTCAATAGGTAAGAGACAATGACTACTGGAACTGAGGCAAATGCTCTTGAAGCTGTCTAAACAGCAGAGTGCTCTGTCTGGCAAATTAGCCTGCACCAATCTCCTTGTTACCACCTGCCAGCTACCTAGGTAAGAGTTAAATCTAATTTCATCATTTACAACCACCTCTTTCACTTTACACTGGCCATACTTTGCTGTGGAAGGTCAGGTATCCAAGAAAATTCCTGTCCTATCCTTCTAGCAAGTCACTAGTGTTCACTTGCTGTCAAACAGCTGCTGTGAAAAGCTGTAGTTCTGTACAGCTTCTCTCCGAAACAGTACGAATGTACTGTCCAACTTGCAAAACCCACGACCTGCAGGGCAAAGTATCAGTGCTGGACAGTTGTCAAGGGTCAAATCTTTTCCTCCTGGACTTCAGACACTTCCCATAAGAAAATTACAGTAATGCTCACAGCATGGACAATAGCTGCATTAAAATTCCACAAGCAATTACGCCTCTCTACTATCATGCACCTGCCAATATTTTACAGAAGTTTCTCAAGTCTGAGCTGAGAATGATACCAGGCTGAGACACTTCCATTGCCTGCATGAAAGACAATTTATTTCTTGCCTCACTTACAAAACAATGATAATATGGTCACTTGGGTCACAAACAGTTGCAAAATCCAGTAAAACAGTAACATTGTGTTTTTAAAGCCTGTACAAGGAAAAACACTCGCCTGCCTCTCACATTTAACTGGCAAAAATAAAGGAAGGCCGAATCTTAGTTTCTCATTTGAAACACTAATTTTAGGTTTTAGGCCTTTGGACAAAAATAATGTACTGATAAATTCAAATTAATTTATGATACAATTGCACTTCCATTGTATTATTTTCCTTTCCTAAAATGGACATTAAATATTATACTCCGGATGGATTGCTGCCATCAATACAGTATCTGCTCTCCGCATACACACACTTTCACATGCTTAAGAGCACACAAAGAGCACATGATATTGCTTTACCTCTCCTTTCAGATACTCACCTCTCACATCACTCTTAGAGATGTGAGACACTTCCCACAGATGAGAGATGGGCTCCGAAAGAAAATGCACCCCTCGTGCACAAACTCAGTGATACCATAGTCTATACCCACACCCTTTTCCTCAGTGTCTGAAGAACTCTCATTTCTTGTATTCATAATATTATGGCTGTTCCAGCAAAAAAAGGACTGCTGAAATTCTGACAACTAAGGTTTCATCTTCTTCTCCTTCTCTCCCAGTGTCATAAATCCTCCATTTCACACCAATTACTGTTGTTGTGCTTGGGAGTTTTAAAACAAACAAAACCAAAACAGTAACACGTCGCTTTCTTACCCTGTCCCACAGTCTATGACTTTCTGACTATCACCACTTCCACGTACAATGGGCTAAAGCAACATTTTCCTGCCATGATGCAGCTTTCACAGTGTGGTGTTTTCA
Source organism: Psilopsiagon aymara (assembly GCA_024733675.1). Taxonomy (NCBI): domain Eukaryota; kingdom Metazoa; phylum Chordata; class Aves; order Psittaciformes; family Psittacidae; genus Psilopsiagon; species Psilopsiagon aymara. The sequence continues at coordinate 38,064 of JANRGW010030032.1, forward strand.
GAGTGTTTTCCAGCTGCCAGTGCTCAGTTTTCAATGGCTTTTTGGCACTTAACGAACAGCTCACACAGTCAGTCCATTTGGACTCTATTTGTGTGCCTGTCTCTTAGCTTCACTGTGGCACTTTTTGCAGGGCTGGAGCAAACACTGTTTTGTTCTTGCAGTCAAGCTCTTGTGCTGGCTCAGCTTGGCAGCTATCACTAGTGCATCAGGCCTGCTGAAAGGGAAGGAGGACTTTTCTCACTGTGGAGCTCTCACTGCTTGCAGGCTGAGCTGCCAAACCAGAGCTCACACAATGAAGAACAAACCACACTGTCTCATGCAGTCCCATCGCTCCAATTTCCAGTTTCCTGCTAGTCTGCCAACAAAGGACTCCAAGCATTGGGGCTCCCCGCAGTTCTTCAGGGAGATGGCATTAAGGGCCAATGCCTCCATCCTGGTCCCCCATCACTTCAGAGGCTGGTGTCAACAGTGCCCACTTTGGCCTGCAAGGTAGCCTCAGAGATGGTGTCCGGCTGCCCATCCCGGCAGAAGAGTACAGCGGGATTCTTGCAGGCCCACATGGCCATCTCTCCCCCACTTGCTGGGCTGGAGGAAGATGGGGCACTGCCGGAGAGGCCGCTGTGCCGATTGATGTAGCGCTCCCGGATACGGTCAGCCCTGCTCTGGGGCTCCGGCTGATGTCCCGGGACCAAGAGGTAGGCCGCCATGTTGTTCCTAGTCCTGTAGCCACCCTCACGGCTGCGCCGCAGCAGCACAGAGATGTTGGGGTTGCGGGCAGCATAGATGAGGGGGTTGATGGCGCCGTTGGCCCAGGCCATCCCGCTGGCTACGGCATCCATGGTGGGTGAGAAAGGCAGGTGGCCGGCGGCTGCAGCCAGCCCCAGGATGCAGTAGGGCCCCCAGCAGCAGATGATGGAGACGATCATGATGAGGACGGTGGTGGCTGTGCGCATCTCGCCGTAGGCCCGCAGCAGGTGCCCGTATGTGGTGAGGGGCCGCACGCGGCTCTCGGCCAGCCGCACGGCGCGGCAGATGTTGTAGTGGCAGAAGCACATGAGGGCGAAGGGCAGGAGGTAGCAGAGCACAATGAGGGCTGCGCCGTAGGGCGGCCCCAGCCGGGACGAGCCCCAGGGAAGCACGTAGACACAGTGATAGGCCCCGGGACGGGCCTCCCGCTGCCCCTCGCCCGCCAGCCCGTACCAGGGTCCGGCCAGGGCCAGGGCGGCCAGCCAGACGGCAGCCAGGAGCTGCGCGGCGCGGCGGCGGCCCATCTTGTGCCGGGGCTGGCGGACGATGGCGCAGTAGCGGTCGAAGGAGAGGAGAGCCATGGTGAGGGTGGCGGCGATACCCAGCCCAGCGTGCAGGGCGGCGCTGGCCAGGCAGAGGCGCTGCCCGAAGAGCCAGGCGCCGGGCGGGCGGCTGAGCAGGCTGAAGAAGGCCAGGGGCAGGCAGAGCAGGGCGCCCAGCAGCTCCGACAGCGACAGCGACAGCACGAAGGCGTTGGTGACCGTGCGGAGCTGCCGGTGCCGGGCGATCACCAGCACCACCGCCCCGTTGCCCAGCGCCGAGAGGGCGAAAATGAGCAGCAGCGCCAGCGCCTGCGAGGCCAGCGCCGCCGCAGACCAGCCGGCCGCCACTCCCACCGCCGCCGCCCCGCCGCTCTCGTTGCCGCCGCCGCGGGACAGGTTTCCCGGCTCAGCCGCGGCCGGTTCCATG
>JANRGW010030035.1:0-16061 GCA_024733675.1 Psilopsiagon aymara
GAAGAAGTTCTTTACTGTAAGGGTGGTGAGGCACTGGAATGGGTTGCCCAGGAAAGTTGTGAATGCTCCATCGCTGGCAGTATTCAAGGCCAGGCTGGACAAAGCCTTGGGTGGCATGGCTTACTGGGAGGTGCCCCTGCCCATGGCAGGGGAGTTGGAACTAAATGATCTTAAGGTCCTTTCCAACCCTAACCATTCTATGATTCTATATATAGCACACATATATATTTGTGTATTCAAAAGAAGTACTTTACATTTATTACAGTAACTTTTCAGGAATATGATAAATAATCATCATTCTGCTCCACGAGCAGTGTACTGAATTCTTTCTTCAGCCATCAGTTATATGAAATGAATGCACCTCTTTTAACCTCTGTGCCATAGCATGCACATTTTTGTTACAGCAATTTCTGCTTACTCATTTACTGAACAAAGTACATAAATATATATATTCTAACATGCTGTGTTGTGTCTTTACTCAGCTTTTGCTAGAATCAATGAGAATGGAAGCACATTCTCAGTACTCTGCTATGCTGAACATGTAATCTCACCTTTCTCTTTTTAACATGTACTGGTTTTGGCTTGGATAGAGTTAAATTTCTTCATAGTAGGTACTATAGGGCTATGTTTTGGATTTGTGCTGGAAACAGTGTTAGCAATTTGGGAATCTTTTAGTTACTGCTGAGCAGCGCTTACACAGAGTCAAGGCCTTTTCTGCTCTTTACCCCAATAGCGAGTAGTCTGGGGATGCACAAGAAGCTGGAAGGGAACACAGCCAGGACAGCTGATACCAACTGACCACAGGGATATTCTATACCACATTGTGCCATGCTTAGCATATAAAGTTGGGGGAAGATGGACGAAGGGAGGAATTTTCATAGTGATGGCGTTTGTCTCCCCAAGTAACCATTACATGTGACAGAGCCCTGCTTTCCTGGAGATAGCTGAACACCTGGCTGGCAATGGGAAATAGCGATTGAATTACTCAGTTTACTGTAGATTTCACTATTATATTCAGAATAAATGAAAAGCCCAAACTACACAAAAAATCCTACTCAATATTTCATTAATACCTAGAGAATATCCTGTCTTCAAAAGCAATAAATCTTTTGGAAAAAAACAGAATGATCTGTCAGTTTGCAAGAGGATCCTGCAGTAAATTAAGCACATTTCTCACAGCATTGAGAGACACTCTTCTTTCACTAATTACATTAGCAGTTTAGAGTACTACAGCTTGCAGGAGCTGTCCTGGGTTGTTACTGCAATGTTTATTAGAAGCCTTTTCAGCATAGTACTGTACTCTCAGGAGTTTTAGAGCTTTCAGAATAGTCAAGGAAAAACTTAGGTGCTCAAAATGAAGTCTTTAAGGAAGTTATTAGCAGGTTAGTGCCTCATGTACTATTTTTTACATAGAATAAGATTATTATTTTCTAGCTGTGTCCTGACACTGTCCTGCTGTGCAGTTACATTACCACTGAAGTTTTCTAGTACTTGGTTCTCATCAGGTTACCACCATAGTTCAGCTGCTGCTACTCTTACAGTCCGCTTCAAATATCAGGGACAAATAAAGAGGTAACTCTGAGGAATACAAGGCAGCAGAGTTGCATATTCCAGGTTATGTCCAGAAATATGAGAATGGACTAGATAATTTACTAGCAAGAACAAAATCTAGCAGTGTTAAGGCCATCTTGCAGCTTCCAAGGAAGATTCACTAGATTAAACATGCAGGCAAGTTAACCCCAAATGCTCCTTCCATGAACTGGAGAGAAATGGGCTCATCTAAGAAATGGTTGACCTCGATTCCAGGGAGTCAATTAAATTGCCTAAACATGTCTACTGACATGGGCTAGGATACCTCACAATTTTCTAACAATAACAAAGCTATAAATATTTCAGTCAGAACATCACCTTTTTTTCACTCTTCTCTAACCTTTTTTAATTTAATTGTCACTCTACAGTAAAACTGTTGCCTTGAATCAGTATCGTATTTTTATAATATTCTGTTCTTCTAATAAGATTGTCTGGCCAGCCAGCAAGACAGGAGAAAAGAAAGCAAATTAATACAGACACAATTTAATGGGGCTTATTATGATGCTTACAGCTAATGGTGTGAATTTTGATATTCTATTGTTTTTAAGACCATATAAAAACATTTGCCTTGGGTGGCATGGTTTAGTGGGAGGTGTCTTTGTCCATGGCAGGGGGTTGGAACTAGATGATCTTAAGGTCCTTTCCAACCCTAACTATTCTATGATTCTGTGTAAAGGGCTTTTGGTGTTTAAGAAAACATTAGAAGGTGATCTGACGTAGTACATTTACCAGGTCTGTTTGTGCAGCTCCACAGTACAGGAATCCATAGCACATGCCTTTCAGAAACTGAAGCATGCCAATTAAGCACAGTAATGGAGCTCCACAATTTATATTATGTTTTTGAAATGTAATTCCAGGTTATGAAGGTTGAATGGCAGACCAGATGACTGGAGAGGTCATGTCTGCTTCGGGAAATATTGCTACAACTCTAAGAGAGAGGGCTGTCCAAACTGAACACTAGCTTGAAAGCAGCAAGGCTCCTCTTTGTCAGGACAGTTTCTGGAGCTCCAGAACTGTTGTACCTAAACCACAAAGGCAATATCAAGAGACTTGCAAAGGAAATTTCCAAAGAATATTTATTTCCTTGGAGTTTTTGGAGCTGAATAAAGACTACCCATGAATAAAGACTACAAATATTTTCTCTACTTTTTTCTACTTTTACTGTTTTAATTATGCCCTTAATGTGGAGAGGTTGCAACCACATTTTTACATGTCAAATGGCTCAAGTTTTGCTGATGAATCGCTTGTTTGTTTCTATCTTCAATCCCGCCAATCACAATCTGGAATAATCAAGTTTATATTTTCATGTAAATCTAAAAACACAATATACAACTAAACCCAGTCAAATTGTTTCCTCTAATAAATCAATAATACACTGCTTTTACTAGGATTCACACTACAATTAAACTGCTGAAAAGACTCTTAAACAGTAAAATGGATTTATTTTGGGTTCTTTTTTGTCCACTGAAAGCCAGTGCCTTAGAGGATAACATCTCTGTTAAAAAAAAATAAAAAAGAAAAAAAGGTAATTACAATCTTTACAAAGCATCTGTCATCCAGCTATACTGATTAGGGAGTATAAAATACCATAGACAATAAGAATATGAAAAAAGACTCCAAACAACCTAGAAGTTCCCACACAAAAATAAAACCAGAAATTTAGAGAAAAAATAGACAATCTTCTTCACATAAATGCACAGATGTGCTAAACAGCAATAAAACAAAAAAAACCCCTCCAAAACACTAATTTTAAGTACAATTCTGATGTGTAAAGAAAACACTCACCATGTAAAGTTTACCAAGAAAAATCAGAATTATGAGATACAGCGTAGATCACAGATTATCACATTTTAATTTTTAAATGAGCTTAGACATCTGTGAAATTAAAACCCCAGGGTGGACAATTTATGTGACACAATGTTGAGAAAGGAACAAAGCTTTGAGATGCAAATTTCAGCTTTCCATTGCATCAGAGCAGGTAACCTTGCAAACAACCTTCACACAGACCACTTTTCTCCACACTGACTGATGTCTCCCACATGTATCTATTTCTCCTCTCTGTTTTCCAATCAAGTTGACAACAATTCCCAGTTCATTTTCTAAAGAGACTGATAAAAGCCAGGCTGGGCCTGTATCTGTTATTAACCTCTCTTTACCATTATTACTTTTTTTCTCCTTTGAGATAAGCAGTTACATTGCACTTCCTGATCTTTGCATGTGATGTGTTATTACACAAAAATAGTACTGCAAATGTCAGCCTATTACTGTGTCATTAAAGTCAGGTCATGATATTTGAAAATTTGATTTTCATAACCTTTCCAGAAGTTAACTAACATACATTATAGGTTTATTTGTTTGTTGTTTTTGTCACTGTTGTTGTTGTTCCTTACATTAATTATTCATGAATACAAGGGCATATATTGTGCTATAAAAAGACATGAAATTTAATTGATTTATTCATGTTATTGAATAAACTATTATTTACTCATTAACAGTATTTACATAATTATTTTTACAGGCTAGTTTGAGACTCCATTATTTTGACTGAATAATTTTGAAATCTGTATATGCAAAAATAATTATTCAAATCTCGTCCATATATATACACTACAGTACAAAATAGGAAGTGACCTTAAGTTGCACGTGGGGAGGTTTAGATTAGATATTAAGAAATATGCCTTCACTGAAAGGGCCATTAAGTATTGGAACAGACTGCCCAGGGGAGCGATTGAGTCACCATCCTGGGATGTATTTAAAAGATGTGCAGATGTGGCACCTACGGATGTGGTTTAGTGGTGGACTAGGCAGTGCTGGGGGAACTGTTGGACTTGATGAACTTAAGGGTCTTTTCAAACCTAAAAGATTCTATGATACACAAATAGAAATGCAATTGTGTTATCTATGTGGAAATAGGGTCTCCAACCTACCAATAGCATAACTTAAAACTTCTTTTCAGTTATGTGCACCTTTATGTTTCTTATCAAAGAAGCCTAAGGAATGTTAAGCTAAGCAAAAATTGATTTTTCTCATTTTAAATTACAAATGAAAATATTTGATAAAATGTGTATATTAAAATGTGCCAACATGATATCATGCAGATATGAATTAACTGCAAATCTCAGCTAGTGGCTGAAACTTATCATGTGTCAGAGAGGCACTTTAAGATGCCAAAACTGTGATACTTTCTTATATAAATGCAGCCCCAAAGACAAATATCTCAAAAGTTCATTAGTTTTTTTACAAGACTAGCATCACTTTGTGCCAACTGAGAAAAAAAAAAAAACAAAACCAACCAACCAAACGAACGAAACAAAAACAAAACCCAAAAAAAGAGATGGAATTCAAATACTTGCCATGTTTGATTTGAAATGGAACCAAAATTATTCTAGGAAGCCATTCAGAATAGAGTTTATGAACCCCGATTCCATCTTCGTCTCGCATACTGAAAGTCAGATTCTCTAAATAAATCAATCCAAGAATGTTGGGTTTTTTTTTTCAATTACTTGACTTCTTTACATACCACAGGAGTCAATGGTCTCTGCAGACAACATATTAATATGAGTTATTAGGTACCTTCTTTCAGGTATCACATTGGAATTATTCTTGTGTAAACAACATACACTGTTTTCTAAATGTATATGTAAAACAAACTATTTTATACATATATTAATTTATTTTTTCACTATACTTGAGGAAAAGAGGTCACTTAGAAAGTCTTCTATACCAACATTCTTTGGTTGATAGTATACTAACTTAGCGAAGTTACTGAAGAACCCAGTGTGTATATTTTTATTAGATTTTTATAGGTGTTTTTTGTAGAGCAATAATACCAATGACATGCTGGTGATCTGCTGCTCAGCTTTAAGAAGGGAATTGTCATTCCTTGACATTAAGAAGATATCCCTCTTTCCTGATATAAACTTCACGGACAAATGCTTTTGAAATCTTAAAAAATTTCCCAAAGGTACAAGTCATATCTTACAATGTCAATATTCAAACTCACTTAAAAAATGCAGTTTACAATGTCATGCTAGAGAAAATGGTTAGTGTATCTGTCTCATACCACTGACAATCACTTCTGAAGCAAAATCTTCAAAGATGGAGCATTACAAAAGAGAAATTTTACAAATTAATGATTATCAGCAGTTCTTAAAATATTAACTTCACAAAATTGTCATATCATTATAGTAGTCACTCTCATTTATGAGAAAAAAGGCACAAAGCTATAACTTGTAAACAAAGTTGTAAAAAATACCCCAACAAAACCAAAATGCAAATAAGTCTGGTAGTAAGGAAGGTCTAAACTCCAGAAGTGATTTATTACCTTCTTTGGAAAGTGAATGAGGGGCACGTGACAAACTAATTCTGAGCATGAATATTTGTATGGAAAAATTTTGCTTCATGTTAGCACAATGAGTAGTTGCCTCAGTTGCTGCATGTGAGAAAACCAGTCAGGGACAGTGAGATCTGCACCAGAAGGTCATTCACACGGTGAAGTATATTATTTTTCCTGGCAGTATGGGAAATCAAAATTCCAGCAGAATGGCTCTTCATAGAAGGCAGATTATGCTGCACCCATTTTTCTGAAGCATTTACTAGAGAAAGCTTCCTTTGCCTTTTATTATTGCGTTATTCCTAGCAATGAAATACAATATCAGTATAGAGGTAGTTAAAGAGACTGATAGTTGAATTTATTGGGTTTCTTTAAGAAATCCTGATTATTTTTGTGTTGGTTTTGGATCTATAGACGAAGACTGTGTAGTTCAATGGTGGCTTGATCCTACCTAGCTATGAAATTTTTTAGAACTTTGAATTTTTTTAAAGGTATATTGTGTCTTCACTTTACATTTACTAGGACAAGGCTGCATAATCTACCTCTACTGTTGAAATAAACATTTCTCCAGGGTTTTGATGCTTCCTTTGGGGAAATACTCCCCTACCACACTTGAGAGGTAAATTTTCTTAATGAATTTTTTAATAACTTTTTACACAGCATCTAATTGGACTAGCCTAGCAGACAGCCTCAGCAGGTGCATTTCTATCAAAAATAATTTCACTGCATCTTCTATGTAATTGAATTGACTAAGTTCTGGCACATCATGATGTTTTCTCTCATTATAATGACAGCTGTGATATATTGTAAGTTAGTAGCTTGAGCAGAAGAAAAATTGAAAAAAAAAAAAAAATTAACCATAATTCTTCAAACCAAGCATCTGAGGGGGAAAAAAACAAACAAATAAGCAAAAAAAAAAAAAAAAATTCGTTAACCACAACGCAAGTGGTAAATAATCTACAATATTAAATATTTTTATTCAAGAAGTACCTTTTTCGAATATTCGCCGTGTTAGAAGCAAAAAAAAAAAATTACTCCCTTCCCTCAAAACATTATTCCTTATGGGAAAAGAAAATAATTCTCAAAAAACCTCACAGTTTTTCTTCAGTTTCTTAGTAGTGAAAAGAGCTCTGAAATTCTTCCTGGCAATGCAAAAGGGGTTTTCTTTCACATTTCTCACCAGGAACACCCATTTAAAAACATTCAGTTAATATAAGCAGAAAGTATGAATCATCTAAGTAACATACTGTAAATGCAATTTGCAGCCATTTAGAAACTGCCCTAAGAATAGCTTACTCTTTAAAAAAGAGAGCTTATTCACTATTAAAAAAAAAAAAGGGCAAAATTTCTGTCTCTACATCTGTTTTCAAAAAAAGTACAAGGATTGATTTACTGTCACTGAGAACAGTGACTACTGAATTTAAGCAGCACCATATAGTACCAAAATTATAAGTATCTTTTATAATCAACTGTTTTGCAGTGTGTTCAACGTTTTAATCAGAAATAACCTTCCTCAGATAGGACTTACACATTTTTTTTTTAGTCTGAATAATACTTTGGCTTCTACTTGTAAGCATATATGGCACAAGAAATATACAGTTTATAAAACTACTGGGCTATTGAGTAACTAATTCATTTGTCGTCACCAGTTCTCAAAGATTTCACCTGAATTGAGAAATTGCTATTGTTCCCAACATCTTTCTAATGCTTATCAGAAGAAGCATTTGTACAATTCTATTATCCCCCCCAAAAAATGCTGCCTTTGTCAAAACCTTTTAGATACATGGAATGATTATTTTTCACTACCCAGCACAGTACATTTCAGAAACTGACAGAATGATGAGGTTAGATATTTAAGGAAATTTTTTTTTTTTAAAAAAAAAAAGCCTTTGAATAAAGGCAGGCCCAAAGAATAAAAATGTAAATGAGTAGTGTGCATCTTATGTGAGGCCCTTTACATACACATGGCCAGGACAGGAAGGAGGCTTCTTTTGCAGTCCTTTAAGTGAACAACTACAGACCATATTAATTGCTCAATGGTCAACAGCCTGCTCCCAGCTGCCAAGTGCTCCCCTTTGCCTGTAATGTCATCTAAAGGTTCAGACATATGACAGTGGAAGGCTAAAGCAACCTCCCAGGAAATAAAACTATGTGCTTGTAGGGAGGTTGCTGCCCCAAATGATAATTTATCAGATTTACGGCTTGTTCACTGCACAGACTCCTTCAAAATTTAGGCTCTAACACTGGCTTTTGTGGCAAAGCCAAGCTGAAGAGTGGACTAAGCCCTTGATCTCCACTGACTTTGAGTAAAGTTTATAAACCTAACTAACTTTATGTATAGGCAAAACTCTGTGTCATTTGAGAAACCAAGAGTATCCGAAACCTACACTGGGGTTGGCATATATTGCAGAATTCTTACAAGAAATCTGTGTATTTCTGGACCAGCAGGAGATACTCCAAGAAATTCAACTGAATTTCAAAATGCATTAAACACCATATTACAGCAACTGAGACATGTCACAACTCTCTATAGGTGAGTTAGGTGTACCTGGTATGGTCAGTGGATCCGGATCCCCAGAACTCAATTGCCCACACACAGACACTATGCATGAGTGCTACCTGGTTATCCTGGGGCAATGATATTCAGTTCCTTCATTGTAGATGTCTACAAACTAGAGCTTTGCTTGTGGTACAACCTAATCAATTACTTAACTGATAACTAATCTTACTTCCAGAAAACATGAATTCTGGCTAATCTTTATTATAATTTCATTGCAAAGAAAACAGGAATACAATAGAAAAGAGAAAGGAAGGTACAGTGAAGGAAATGTCTTTAAAGCAGTATTTTGAAAGGCTTAAAGAATTATTTCTTCAGGTTGGTAGCCATTTGCTTCCAAGCATATATGAAATGTTTTCACACATTTGTGGAAGGACATTTCCTAGGATATTACATTAAAAAATGCAAGATAATTTACTACTTTTCTCAAAAGTATTTACACAGTACCAGTCCTATTTCAGATATGCCTTTACTTATGTTTCACACAATACCTAGTTGCATATCTTATTAGGATTTCCAGAATTGAAATATAGCTGCAAAATAGCAGTTCCTCTTTTCATGAAAATCTGATTCCATTTTAAAGTTTTACCTGTCCCAAAACTTCCATAAGACCTAAGGAAGTTAAAAGATTACGGGAATTGGCTTGGTTCTAAGGGGTCTAATTATCATGCACTTAAATTGGAAATGGATTTATGAATAAAATTCAGTAGACTGGAGTTCAAGAGTTCACCTACACCTAACCCCTCAGACAGTAAGTATGAGGTTCCTCTGATGTACAGCAAAGGTATCATCATCTGCTTTTATGAGTTCAGGGAACTTTTGGGTGAACAAGACAAAGTCATTGTGGGAACAGAAACAAAACCGTAGCTTTTCCTTCTTCCATGGGAGCACTTATTTGAATCATCTGACCTATCAGATGTTTCTTGATTTCAGTTTTGCATCTTCCTAACTTTGCTGGCTGTGTAATGACATGACTTTAACAGAAAGTCACTATGTGCCTGTGTAGTAGCCCGTAGCTTGAGAACCGACAGACTTTTACAAGGATGTAAGCTTAAACCCCTGGAGATAGAAAGAAGAAAATTCCAGATATTCCAGTCCTGTAGCTATATCCCACCACTCATGTAACTGCTGAGAAAATTTCGGCACATCATCATACATTATGAGGCCTCCTAAAATGCAAATTATGTCATAAAAAGTGAGTTGCTGATGAAACTCCCTGAGTGGAGATGGGAACAAGCTGATCCATGTGACCCTATCAACCTATCTTAAAAGCTGATATGCCATTTCTTTTCACAGTTTGCCACAAACCATATGTGCTTTGATACACAAAGTATTCGAACAGCTAATTAATATTTTAAAGTGTCATTCTGGCATAATCTGTATAAACATACGTTTGGAATACACAACATCCTATCAAATACAATTAAAAAAAAAACAATCCAGCTAAGTGATTCGCATTTAGTGAAACAGCTATGAAGGCCAATATGGTTGCATATGACACAAATAATTCTGGCTTTATTGAAGAAAACACAGCATTTTTCTGTCAGTTTTGCTATTCTCTCCTTCAGAAAATTAGATTCACATTCAAGCATTTAAACACAGTGAAAATATATTTCCAAATAAGTGCCTTTGGAAAAATGCCAGTTACAGATACTTTCTTTTAAAAAGTCATTTTATTCTTCAAGGCAAAAGTTATGCATAAAAACTTTCTTAGAATAGTTTCAATGTTTTAATTTATACATAATTTTAAATATTAAACAAACTGTCTCACTGAAGAAAGGAATGAAGTAATTTAGCTTTGTAGAAAAGAAAAACAAAATTTCTTCAATTCTGAAATAGTACTTTGAATATATATTTAATATTTATAAAATTATATTTTGAATAAACAATAGTTACATGAGGAATTTATACATTTATAACCTCAATGGTAATATTTTCTTAAAAGTGTTCCATCTACCAATTTCATTAATACTTAGTTGGAAAGGAATTTAAATTTTACTTTATTTTGGTTTTGACACAAAAATTGGACCATCTGCAATGAAGTCTCTCAAATCCTCCTGTTACAGTCAAGATTTATGAAACAGAACCATTCAGCTGCTGTACAATTCCAAAACAGCAGCCTGTAATCATAGCTACATATAGCAAAATGGAGGCATAGCTGAGTAGTTGTGCAAGATAAATATTTTCTACAGAAACTGTACAGGAAGCATTGATAAAGTAGGGTGAGCAGAAAATCATGTGTGCTACTCTGCCACTAGGTGCTGGATGCCTGGCTTTGGTAGTCAGATATTGTGAAGCTTAATTGACAATGAAATCTAACATGAGATATTATTTAAGGAACACATGTTGAATTACAGGTAATAAACTTCCAGCTCCAAAGAACATGAACCACTTCAACCTTTTCTTTACAGATGAGATTACTTCTGTTGTAAAGCAAAGAACAAATCTCTTTCTAATTCCTTGCAGCCCATGAATTTTACCTGCATTATTAATATTTGCCTTTTTCCTGTAAGTGCAAATATTTCCAATAAGCATTTGAGTTGCTATTATAAAAACCCTATTAAAAGTATGAAGTAAGAATTACCTAAACTGCATACTGAAAGAAGATGCTGATAAAATATGTGCCTGATATTCTTCCTCCCATTATGTCCTCTGCTACTACATTTTATAATATCAATAACTTAAGGCTATATCAGTAAATCCCATGCTCCAGTGTGCATGGAAAAACAACACATGTTCCACTAAACATGAAAATTTGAATTTGTTTTCAAAATATTGTAGGGCATATCCATGACTGCTATAAAGAAATTAAGAAGAATTTTTTTTTAATAGATGTGTTTTAAAAACATAGCCAAATATTACAGGATGAATTGCCTCTAACTTCTACTCGATAAACATTTAAACATTTCTTTTCACCCTTTTTTTCACAGCCATTTTTCCCTCCCAATACTTCCAATAAGAGTCAATATTCTTGTACTACATATTTCCCTCCAAGAAACAATAGTCTCCTAGTTTTAAACTTTGTAATATACTTTTTGATTCAATTTATCTGCTTAGCCTCTTCCATCAGGTCATCACTACTGCTCACCTGCTCAGCTGTCCTACCCTGACTGCAAGTTACTGCAAGAAGCCTCACCCCAACTTAAAGGCTGTGCTTATGTTGCTAGATGACACATGGAGAACACACTGTCCATTTCCTAACTCTGAGGACAAATTTTGTGGTTTAAGCCCAGCTGGTAACTCAGAACAACTTAGTCTTTCTCTCGCTCCCCTCCTTCTTTCTCCCCCCGCTCCCAGAGGGTTGGGGAGGAGAACTGAAAAACTACAAATCCCACGGGTTGAGATAAGAACAGTCCAGTAATTAAGGTATAACACAAACCACTGCTGCTGTTACCAGCAATTATAATAGTGATAAGGGAAATAACAAGGGAAGAAAATACAACTGCTCACCACCCACCAACTGATACCCAGCCCTGCCCAAGCAGTGATCTGGGCCTTCTGGGTAACTATCCCAGTTTATATACTGTGCATGACGTGTTGTGGTATGGAATACCCCTTTGGCTAGTTTGGGTCAGGTGTCCTGCTTCCTCTTGGCTTCCCCTCCTCCCTGGCTTCTCCTCTGCTCCCTCCTGGCTGAAGAGTCCTTGATCGGAGTAAACATTACTTAGCAATAACTAAAAACATTGGTGTGTTATAAGTGTTATTCACAGCTAGAAGTCAAAAACACAGCACTGCACCAGCTACTCAGAAGGAGGAAAATGACTGCTACAGGACACCAAATAAATGGCCTAAATAGGCCATGTCCAAGCTATACTTGATCCTGTCTGTTTTATGTGTCCCCCTCAGACTTATAATTAGAACTTTCTGCACACTTTCTGTTGTTGTTGTTTTTAAAATAGAAATAATTTGAGGGCTGTGCTGAAGCCTATGGGCACAGCATTCTCATGGCATGAAGCTGGGGATGTGGGTGAATGCTTGTAGGACATTTCAAGGTGCGGAGTCTGCAGGCGCAGAACTGAGCATCTGTGTAGGCTGCACTGCAGCCAGGAGCTAAGCTTGCCTCTATTCTCCACAGCAGTACTTGCCCTGCCAAGGGAGGCCAAGCACAGTCCCTGCCCAAACTACCTGGATAGGGTGAGGGAGGCAATTGCTTGCTTCCCAGGCCTGTTTTAGAAACATAGATATACACCCTGAATCTATATCATTTCAGAGGTTATATGCATGTTTAGGGAGAATAACCTGAAGTTTTCTTTTTTAAGATGTTCTGGGATTTTTCTCAACAGATATGCCCATTGCTAGATAAAATCTCTGTTCTGAAAAGAGGAAAGGACAACAACTGAAAACATAGGAAGACTGCTGGGAGCTGTCAGCTTTCCCACTGCTTTGCACCTTCTCTGAAAGTAGATGGCTCTAAAATGAGCTCAAACTCTGCCTATAAGAAAAGAGCTTGACTTATTGTTTTGTATAGGCAAGACATAACATTATCAATCACAAGACAACATTCTCTTGAGGTCCCCCAACTCAAAAAACAATTGAAACAATTTCGGATACAAAATAAGAAAATGTAGTGTACTATATGAATAGCCAGGATCTACTAAATATTACATTAGAAAGCAGAAGTCTACCCCAATTTTATACTTAGATCGCATGAATTGTTGAACCTCTGAAGTCCAAAGTATTAGAATATACCAAGGTTCTTCCAGCATTGCTATTATACCAAAACTATTGAGTTGTCATTTCCACACTTGAAGTCAATTCATCTCTACTATTAAATAAAAAAATTTAATACACAATTGTTTACGGTGGCTTCTAAGTAGTTTTGCACAACAAATCTCAAAACTCTACTAATTTTTTGTTTTCCAAGAAAGCTGAAATAAACCAGTTTGATGTTAAATACTTCTGTAAATGTCCTGGAAGCATCGAGTTTGCTGATTTTCCTGTTTTTTTTTTTTTGTTTTTTTTTTTTTTTTCCAAGAACAGAAACTAGTGGTGGTGCAGTTTTATTAAGGTCTATAATGCACACATACAGACCTTTAAATTAACCTACTTTCCTCCAGCACACTTCTCTGTGCCTAAATAGCCATTGGCATTTGGTAAACAAGTCAGCCTGCAGAAATGAAGCTGGAAATGCAATGAAATCATAGTAGTGAAGACACTTAATGCTGGAATATGCATAATCAGTAAGCAGGTTTCGCTTGTTCTTTAAAAAAAAATCATCACCATACCACAGGTGGGTGGAAATATGTACAAAGATTTTAGTCTCATTTAGCCTCAGCAGCCTTTTTTTCTTTTCTAGCTATTGCTTATCAGTTTTCTACTTTCCACTATCCAAGTGCTAATATACTTCACTAATTTAACTTAAATGTGCAAAAAGAGTTAGTGTAATGGAAAATAAATTCTTCTAATTTCAATTTGTACAGCACATGTGTTTTATTAAGATGTGAGTTGTTATTAGAATATATATATATTTATTGTTTATTCAGGAACATGTAAATGAATTTGAATCATGAAGGGAGGAAGTGATATAGTTCCCATTTCCAACATAGATAATACTTTATCAGATGCTATAAATGTAAGCTGTTCCACGTTTTATTTCTGCTCAACTGTTCATACTTTCCTGGAATTAAGTTTTGATTTATATATGATCCTCATAGCAAGTTTTGATAACTTAAAAATATAAGGATTGTCATATGCCTTCATAAACAGAACTATTCACATTTATATTTGCTTTTATTAGTTTGCCACATCTTAACAGACCAGATTATTTTTGAAAAGTGCAGTTTTATACTGCCAAGGAAGCTCCAGAGAGGAATATATAATTTCAAAACTTACGTCCATTTCATGAGGAGCTATTCTTTGCATGCAGTTTGATTACACAGGTCCACCTGCAGTGCTGAGACTACAGTGTAGAAAATGCTGGGAATATTTTATTACTCTTTTAAATATTTTTTTAATAATATAAGCAGAAAAACATGCATGTATTTTAGTAATAAGCACACTGAATATTATAGTAACAAGCATACAGAAGTATCTTCTCTTGACCTGGTTGTTCTCTGTTGCTTGACATTTTTACTTGCAATATATTAAAAATTGAACTCAAGTTCTCCATCTCCCAGAAGTTACAGAAAGTTGCTCAATATGGTGTCAAGATAGATAAAAGTATATGCATTTGGAATTGATATTTCTAATGACTAAATTAGATTTTCAATGCTCTCACCAGCATGTAGCTATCTTGTTTAATGAATTGTTTCATTCTGAAAAAACAGCTTCAGAAGTGTTTGGAAGGATAAATATTCTAATTTCTTTCTTTCAGGTAAATAGTGATAAATACAAACTGTTATGCCATTTAGCATTCTGAATTGCTAATTCCAAGTTCTTTTCCAGTATGTACAGCAATATTATCTTTATTATTTTTGCTCCTTAACACAATATAATTTTGGGTAATAAACCAAAAGTAATTCAAACTTGAATGAGGAAGATATGATATGCCTTATTATCAGTCCTCATAATACCTTATTGTCTACATAAATTTCTGAGGTGTTTAAAACAATCATGGAAGAGTTATGCTCTTTTGTTTTTTAAAGTAATCATAAAATTAAAGTACAAGAATAAGAATATCTAAAGCTCAGGGATAATTATATTTGTTATGCTGGTTGCATTGCTATAGACGTACCACAAAAAAAAAAAAAAATCACAAGTAATACAGTTTTAAACATTTGCAATACATATGAATTAAACAGACGCAAGACAATTCAACAGACTATTTCAGTAAAACCTCCCTACAGAAAATGAATGTTCACACCATACCATTATCACAGAGAATAAACTATACACCAGACACTGAAAATTTTAGTGTTGCCAGTTAATGAAAAGATAAGAATTAATGTACCAGATCTTCTACAATTAAGATGAATTAATTTAAAAATCAGTGATGAAAAAAATGTAATAAACTTGAAATGTAGTGGAAAATAGCTTTTTCTAACCAGAGATTTTATAAATTAGCCTTTTCTGAACGTTTAACAACAGAGGGGTTAGGAATGTTAAAGATGCATATGTAACACTAACCAAAATGTTGATCATACCTTAAGAAGACAAATTACCAGTTTTAAATTTCTTAATTAAACTTTTAGGCATTACATAATATTGGGAGTTTGTGAAAATGCACATATTTTAGATTTTTTGTGTGGTAAAACAGAATTTTTACAGAGCCTCTAGAAATTATATCAGGAAGAACAATTAGGCATTCAATAAGTGTCATGGTTTAAGCCTCTCAGCCACACAGTTTTGCTCACTCACTTCCCCCCTTTTTCTTCCCCTCGCTCCTGGAGGAATGGGAAGGAGAATTGAATGAATGCAACTCTCATAGGTTGAGATAAAAACAGTTTAGTAACTAAGGCATAACACAAATCACTACTGCTACCACCACAAGGAAAAAGAATGCAGCTGCTCAGCACCTGATACCAAGCCCAGCCCCACAGCAACCCCCCCTCTTCCAGGTCCCTGTCCTCCTGGGCATGATGTGCTGTGGTATGGAATACCTCTTTGGTCAGTTTGGGTCAGGTGCCCTGTCTCTGCTTCCTC
>JANRGW010030037.1:0-17126 GCA_024733675.1 Psilopsiagon aymara
AACAAAACCCCACAATCACTTCTTAGTTTTGCTTGTATGCATGTGTGTGCATTTGCGTTCTTCTTGATGCAGGGGGATGGTAATTCTGAAAATACTGAAAGAAATTCCATTGCAATAAACTGCAAACTTATAAAGTTGTTAGGGATAAAGCTGGCTACCAAAACCCCTTGTTTCCTTCTGGTAGCTGTGCCTTATTCTGGGAGACAGAGAAAGAAGCAAAAAAATAATTAAAAAAAATTTCCTCAAATGGGTCTGAAACTAAACCACAGGATGCAGTCCCCTCAAAACACTGTGATTTGGAATCCAAACCTGGCTTCAAGCTTCCATTGCAGTGTCCATTAGAAAAGGCATTCCTAAGTGTCACCAATGTTTGATCATATTATAATATGAATCTCAGGGTTTTATCATCTTGCTTGTCTGCACTATTCACATGACCTTGATATCTTTCCTTTTCAGCATTCTCTGCCATGTCAGCATTTTGTAGGTCAAGCGGACAATGTAGAACCATCAAATTCCAACTAATCGTGGTGTGAGCAGCACAACACTTTAAAAAGGAAAAAAAAAAAAAAAAAAGGATTCCACTCTTAGTCTAGTCTCCTGCAGAAAAAGGTAGCCTTGAAGTGGGTGAGGCAAGGAAGGTGGTCATGAACACATATTATTTCCAGATACTTAACAGCTGAGCAAGTGTATAGATAAGGCTAAAATAAGGATAAGCATGTAGGTAAGGGTTCCATTCACTGGGATGAACAAAATGTTTAAACTAATCACACAGGCAACACCAGTGCTGTGGTACGTGGTCCCATACCCAATGAAATAGACATGGCTACCTCATTTAACCTAGGAATGTTAAATTAGGGATGCATCCATGCTGATAGCAAGCACTGGAGGACCCAAGACAGGCCACTGACTGGAAAAGGAACTGCTGAAGATGGACCTCATAGAGAATGAAGAGATCATTTAGATTTTATTGCTACCAGAAAACCTTGAAAATTTCATTGCTTACAAGTAGAAGTAATGCTGCAGAAAGACACTAAATTTTGTGAGACAGTCCTAATTCCAGGATTCCAGATACTGTGGAACTGCAGGCTCTGATTGTAAGATGTTAGTCATATCACTGCTCTTTCCTTAAGAAAAATCACAAGCAACGAACAAACAAAAAAAAGCCTTTCTCTTCTCTTAGTCATGAAGCCATGAGAGTTTATTTTTGACATTTTATATTTTTATGCAATGATCTAGTTTTGCTGTTACTATAATAACATATATTATATATCTCTTATTATAATCTCACCACATTTATCATTGAAGATATGTGACTTCTGTTTCATCAGGTTTTATTACAAATACTCATATGATCTGCCAGAAGGCAGTGAGGTTTCCTTTCAGCTTTGTTTTACCTTTACCATTTTGCCTGCAATATCCTCTTGAGCACATATTTGGCATTGTTCTGTACTTTAACCTCTCCTAAATACTTATTTTCATTCACTATTGGCATAATAATCCAGCCAGAATCTATTTCCCATAGTAAATTGTTTGGATTTTTATATTTTGTAAACAATGCTCTGAGATAAGAATTTGTATTGTCTCTGATTAAAGCTGAAATAAATACATACAAGATACATAAGTGCATTAGTTTGAACAATAGATATGTAGCCAAACTCATGCATATTTTTTATCCCCTCAAAAGCTAATTGAGCCGTCTACCTATTCTAGGTTTGCCAAATATTTGCCCTTTCAAATACTTGAGTGAAATCCTGACCTATTGGAACTAATGGCTTAATTCCCAGAATTAGAATTTCAGAAGGGTTTGCTTTATTTTACTTCAAATAAGAGGTTTTAAACAACCTAAATTAAGTCATAACATTGATTTTGTGGCATCAGTATTAAATTCCATATTAGGATATATGCTTTATCTGCTTGCCACACTAAGTAGAATTTAGTTCTCTTTCATACAGCTAGTGTAATTTAGGTACTGCGAGCTAACTCCTTTTAAAGGTTTGCAGCAACCAGGAGAGATACACAGGTCAACAGGTTAGAAAAGATGATTCAGGGAACAGAATTACCTAAATGCTAAAACTCCTCTCAGGGCAGGTGGAAGACAGCTGGGAGCAGGATTATTTAACACTAATCATTTCACATATTTGTGAATAGATCTGCAATAACAAGACCTTGCTGAAAAAGTATCTTCAGCATATTTTAACTGAAATTTCGGGTCAGATTACCAAAGGTGCATTCAGTGCTTGTATTCTCTTCTTTCCATGTTACCTGCTCAGAGTGAATTCTGTATGTATGATGGTGTTCCTTGTTCCTTCTGTCTGAAGCTTCATTATAAATAAGAAATAAACATTGCACTTTGAAATTTTGTTTCAGGCAACTGAAACAAAAACCAGAAAATTGTAACCCTATGTGTAATAACTAAACCTATTGTTATATGCTGCTGTATTAAATATAAAACATTTTCATTTCCTTTGTATAGGAAATTCAGTAGGACCTGAAAAAAGGGTCAGCCAAGTACTGTGACTCCCACTATAAAACATGAGTGGTGCTAATATTCCTTTTTCAACTCTCATGTGACTGTAAAGAACCAAACAGATAAAATATAGCTTTCATAAAACTGGAGGTTTGGTGGAGAATTAGCATGAGTTGTGCAGGCAACTTGCAAACGGAAGGCTGGCCAAGAGCTTAGATTTATGCTATGAAATTTAAATGGTTTTCTCCTGAGGATTTCTTGAAAATATCACGGCATGTGGTCATGTTGGTTTACTGGCATATTTTCCTGAGATTGTTTTCAAAGTGAAGAGGGAGGAGGAGAAAGAAGCCTATTCCTTTAAAAGACACATAACTATCAGAGCATTAGGAAAGCGTGTAAAAATGTGTATTATAAATAGCACAAATGGGAATTTTAAACATTCAGGCATATCCAAATTTGGACTGAGGAATAGCTAAGAAAATATAAGAAACATCATCAGACCAGGATTGAAAATTTTATTTTATTTTCAGTGGAGTGTTTATAGTGTCACATATTTTATTTGTAGATTTTAGCTCTCACACATCAACACTAGAAAATTCTAAGGAACAAAATTTCAATTCAAACATAAGTTTACCGAGATTTTTCTGGCCTACGTCTCAGTTTCAGATTGAATTTTGACACAGGTATTTTAGTAGTCAAAGTACATTATTCCCAGTATACCCAGTACAATTTTAGTAACTCAGAAACAAGAGAACACAGACTGAAATTAACGAGGAAGCTTATAAGCAATATAAGCCTATCAGCAGTTTGAGAAGAATTTAATTACACAAAGGGTAGCTGAATTATGGAACACATTGCTGAAGGCAGCAATAGATGCAAAAATTATAAATCAGTTCAAGAAAGAGCTCAGAGAAAGGAAATCAAAAAGTACAAATCAACCCTTTTAAAAACATCACAGGGTTAAATGGGGCAGGCCACAGTGGGCTCAACAGTCAAGCCCTTTTCCTTTAAATGTTCCTGTGTTTCCTAAGGAAGAAACTAAATAGTCCCTCCATTGATTTCTATAATGGCTGTAGTTCAGCACCAGAAATACATGAGGGTGTCTTGTGCTTTAGCCGTGCTTACAGAATTTCATTGCATTTCCTTCTATTTCAAACTTCATTTACACTTGCACTGTTTTACATGTCTCTGTCAGTATAAAGCAGCCATGAAGTAAGTGTAAATATGATTTATGCTCCCTTTACACTAACTAAGTGATGTATAGTGTCCTTAGGGAATGTAAGAATCATGCCCAGCATGTGTGAAACAGACATATAAAACTCTTTAATTCTATTTAACAAGCACATTTCTTTTTAATATTTTTTTATACCATTTAAAGACTCATATTCATTTCTTCTTCTTTAAGTAGACTGGGAGAATTGAATTCAGTGTTCTCAAAGTATTAAAATTACATTAATTCTATATATATGTGTATATAAAAGGATGGTTTATACCTAAGTGTCTAAACAAGTCACTATTAATGGTTCTCTGTTAATTTTTCTCATTTGTGTTTTTTCAGTCTTAGGAATACTAAATATAGAAAGAGGTAAGCAATGATTACTCACGATGATTACAATAGCATTGTTTAGATATCAAATGATGATTACTGCATAATTGATCATGTTCCCCACCAAATTCTTCATGTAATTGCAATGTTGATCTTAAGGTTGATTAAACAGAAACAAAGAAATAAAACTCTTCCTTACATATGAGGAAGTTACCAAAATAGTCTTCTGGAAAATCTCTGCCTAATTTGAACAGACAATAATTTCATGGAAGAAAGGTGAAAAATTTGGTGAATGTATTTTTTCTGCAGGTATATTCACACTTTTATGAAAGCTGTCTGTAGGAGACATTGTGGCTGAAGCCAATATTAATTGGTGCTCTGGGCCTTAGTAACACGCATTGTTCAGTTGCTTGAATATCAGCATGGAGAGAAGCCTTTGTCTGTTGCTGCAGTGGTACTGCCTCATGTCCGTTTTTAATTGCAGTGCACTTTGATGCCTGAACTCTGATGGTTTAAATGCTTAAAAAATTAAAACTTAAGTATTTTTTCCCAATTATTTACAATTACTTTAAAAAAAGATTAAAAATACTGGCACTACAATCACTATTTATTGGCATTTAATATTTAGCTTTAATTTAATTGCACTGAAAAAATTTAGGAGTGTGGTTTTATTTATTTCAGTTTGTTCTGGTTTTTTTTGGTTTTTTTTGTTTTTTTTGTTTTTTTTTTTTTTTTGTGTGTGTGTATGGCAGTTGTTTACTCCAAAATGGAAAATAATTGAAACAAATAAAAACTTAATTTGTATTAAAGGTAGAATGGAAGACCAGATTTAAATGGATGTGCATCGTAGCCGTATTTTGCTTTATTCCTATGAATTTCACTTTTTCTTCACAGTAGAAAGAAATAAAAGATTAAGAAAAAGCCATAAGTATAAATAAAAGTGAAGAAATTACTGACGCAGTTATGCATGAGGGATAGCATTACTTTTAGTTTTATGCATGGAAGACAAAAAAAAATCTATATGAGCTCCTGCCTATATCTTCCCTCACAGCACTTATGTGAAAAAAATAAAGAAAATTAAATTTATTTGCTTTAACATTATTTTACACAAACACTTTTTCATTCTCCTCTATTGATTTACACCTTCTCACTTTTCTCACCCTTGTAAAAACTCTATGCATGCCTTCTAAGCACAGGAGGAGAAATCAGCATTGTCTTGTTTTGACTGTCATTGCTTTGCGATCTTAAATGGTCCCCCAGCCTTTTTGTCAATATTTATTGATGGGATCCACAGGCACTCTGACTGATCCCACTCTTGAGGGGCATAAACCAATGGCAAGCTGAGAAGGGAGGGAAAGAATGGTCTGCTCCAGGCAAGAACTGGTTACAAAATATCAGAAAGCTCAGGAGCCATTGACAAAATGTCAAATATTTCAAATCCTTGATCATTTCTCTGGCTAATGCCATGCTAAATAGAACCATTAATCTGCCCCTGAAGCAGATACGGATACATATACATGTATGCACAACACATGTGCGTACACCCTCCTACATGAACACATACAGACACAAATTGTCTACAGAGAAACTGAGCAACACCAATGAAGCCCTGTAGAGAGAAAGTTCTCGGGTAAATTAGCAGTGCAATTACATTGCATGACATGCCACAAGATGGATGAGGAAAACTTGGCTGGTATTATGTTCTGTTTTCAAACTGCAATTTATTTGAGGGTTTTAATGGATGCCTTATTAAAACATCTCAGCATTGGTCAGGTTTCAGCATATGTCAGAGTAGCCCATGATTGATGACACCCTCTGCTGCTTCCCTTGCACATTTGCAGGGAATTTAAGCAAAGAGGGAATGAACAGAGCCTCAGATTCATATTGATCGTGTGATGGTGCACTGAGAGCGCAGTCTAATAACATTCTCTTAGCTGAACTGCCTCACATGAAGGCATTTATTACAAGAACTAAAATGTTATGTTACTCAGGATAAAAAAAACATTGTACGAACAAAAGCGTAAGCTGTGAACAAGAGAGAGAAGGAGAGGAAAAAAGAAAGAAATACAAATGTATAACTTTAAGCAATGAAGTATAATTATCTGTTAAGAGCATATTTCAGACAGCCAAAAGAATGACAAATTTAACTGATTTCTATTTGCAGATATAAGAGAATCTTCTGAGGAAAAACTAGAGACGGCAATTTCCTTTTCTTTTTTATCCATCTCATTTAGATGGGATCCTGTAATTATATTGGTAGCAATGAGGGTGGAGGTCAGAACTAAACACAATTAGGATTTTGAACATCAAAATGGATAGCTTGACATTAATCATTTGACCATCCACTGTCTTTGTTCATCACTTTAAGTACTATATACTGTAGTTAATCGATCTGACCATCACCCATTTGATAACAGAAAAGCACTTGTACCTAACCAGAGTAAATCTTAAAGACTCCCCCACACTTTCAGAAGGCAGCTACTTGATAGATTTGGATTAGAACCTCATAATAAAAGAAACACTTCCTCTTGTGCTGTGATATTTGTAAGCTTCCTGATTGAAAAAAAGGAAATTTCCATGGTCTCAAACTGCAAATGCGGTGTTGGATTTTACCTCCTAAAACACTCTTTTAAAGAAATCCACGTAAGTACTTCATCACACCATCAATATTTGGTTAACTGCAACTTTTTTTTTTTTTTTTTTTTTTTTTTGTAAATGGAGTCAAGCTGAAGGTAAAATGAGATAATCAACTACAGATGAGGTAAAATAGAAATACCCTTGCCCCTAGCTACCTCAAAACAATGATACTGATTGCAAATAAAAATTTGGGCTGGGCATTAGAGTCTAGTTTTTTCAGATGCTGAGTAGCTGACATTACCACTACTCTAGCTGTATCCCATTTACTCTTTCTCTTAGCCTGCAGGAGACACTCAGCATCACCCATGATCAAATCTCCAAAATACTCCCTCAATATCTATGCTTGGGGCTTGGTTAAATACTGTCTCATCTCTCTCATCACTGCCTCTGGCTGTTTGCAACTCTGATATTATTCCAGTTTCAATTCTAGGTCTAAAAAATTATTTGTTCGACCTGCCTTGCTCATCATTATCTGAGCTGCTAATTTTATTATTCTGTTAGCACCCTGGGCTGCACGGTATAATGCAGCACTATGAAAGTGTAGTTTGATTGTATTGGAATCATTCAGCATCACAGGCTCAGCAAACAAAATGCAGTACTCCCACTCACACTGCTAAGACAGCAAATAAGAGGCAGTAAAGAGCAGGAGTAAGGGAGGATAAAAGCTCTAAGAAGGCTAAATGGGAATAAAAAAGCCAGTGTGGCTGAGGAGCTTCACAAATTCCTTATGACAAATTTCCCATGAGCCTTTCTGAGTTACCCATTAGTCAAAACACTTTTAAAAGAAATTACTGTAGTAATAACTCTAAAAAAATATGAGATATATGAAAAAGTTTTGCTGACTAGAAACAAAGTAAGAAATCTCTATGTTTCTATTTCCTAGAATTAACTTACAAAAGGATGACTAGGACAATTTAGAAACAGAGCATCAGTTCTTGGTCTCAAAGAACTCACTGTGCTTCTACTATTTTCTATTCACTGTTCTCTCTTCTTTCTGTCATAGCCTTATCATCTTTTTCCCACCTGTAATGCGAATCTGAAACAAGCAAATCTCTACTTATTTTTTAAGTTTATTTTAAATATAGACAGGGTCATTTATTATTACCCAGATTTAACATTAGGTTACCCTTTGAAGTATTGGCTTCAGAATAATTAGTGGATTATCCTGCTTTTGTTTCTTAGCTTTTTTTCTTTCCTTTATCCCCATCTTTTTCTTTCGAGGCAGCTGACAAGCTGACATGAACATCTAAAAGGGAAATAAGTCAATTTTAATTTTTTACATTTGAAGTTCGTGCTATTCTTGATACTGCAGACCTGATGTTTGTTTCATTGTTGCCAATGAACTAAAATGGCTGCCTCAGGTTGCAGGCATTTTATAGCATAAGAAAAATGGTTTCTGAGTCAGAAGAGTTTGTATACTTCAATCAGAAAACTTACCCTTGTGATTAGCCTCCTGCTACAGTTTCAGATCAGTAGACATATCCTCTGAGCAAGACATGTATAAGTAGCCTAGCCAAATCATAAACCTGGTTGAGATCCACAGAACAATTCCAAATTGAGAGCCATGGTTTTCAAATATTTTCTAGCTAACATAATTCAATTTCATCTACATTTATGTAGGTGAAACATAGTGGAGATTGAATGTTAATAAACACTAACATTAATAACAATTGAAAATATCATACTAAGTGTACTTTAGAAGAAGAAGCTCCAATAACTTCAATTCCTGCAAGTCACATTGCTCACATCTTCTTGATTAAAAGCAGTAACCATGTCTATTATAACTAAGATGAATAAACAGATATTTTCTGGCAGTTTAGTGCACAAATGCAACCTCCTAACCCTCACCATCAAAAGGTCAAAAGCTGCAAAACCTAGTCCATTAACCTCTGTAAATGGTTGTGATATTAAAAACTGACTCTCAATATCCAAGGGTCATGATCTAGTGCAATAACCATCAGCAATAAAGACTTACGACTATAGTACATTATCCATCTATAAAATGGCCATTTATGACACCAGCACATTGGCTATCTGTAACAGGAATGGACCACCCCTTTCTAAGAATCATTGCACACTTTCAATTATGATTTTATGATATAAGCTGTGAAAAGTTATTAAGTTTTAAAACAGAGCGAAGAACTACTTTCTCTATATTGAACAAAGGAGAAGAAAAACACAGGCTAATGCAGCTCAGTAGAAAGTAGCCGTCTGAAAGATTGTTCTTAGCCTGCACTCTGCAGTGCAATAAAGAATTTTCAGATTTAGATATTACAAGACATCCATGGATAGGAAGAAGCATATCAAGGTGCAGAGAGGCTCTTTCAAGAAAATATCAGCTATTTTGTGCTTGTAGCAACCTTTTTTAACTGTTATACAGCTCTGTAGCTCTTCAATCAAAGCACGGTGTTTGAGAAAGTTGATGAGATTAAAAAAAAAACAAAACCAAATGCCTAATGATGAGTAAAAAGAACTGTTGCTGAAAGGAAATATTACAAAGCACACAGCAAACACTTTTAGTGGTGTAAACATGCAGGTGGATGAGAATTTAAGAAATATGACAAATAAATACTAAACAATTTGTGAATTTTTTAGAATACTATAAAAGACTGACAAAAAATAAATGTCTTTGCTACATGATATGTATATATGTACAAATAGATATGGATGGATAGATGGAAGACTGTTTAATTTTGTATGATGTGTTTTTAAATTGCTGAGATGTCTTATCTGAAGAAACTGAGGCCAGCAAGTTCTTTAATCAATCACTAAAACTCTGATGATACATTAGCTTGGAAGACCTGCAAAAATCCAACCCACTCTCCCTTTTAGAGAGCAGCTGGTCCTACTAATTAAAATGGAAAATCTCCATCCATCTTCATTTGCAGAGAAGTCACCCAGATAGAGGTAAAACTTCAGCATCCTATTGTACTTTCACAGGATGTCTGAAAGGGCTAGAGAGAAAGTAGAAAATATTCATTATTTTAATTTTGACAAGAGATACAGAGAAGCCTTTCATTTGTAATTAGATGTGAGAGGTTATCAAAGCTAAAAGCAAGCTATATACCAATTTTGTTTACACTTTCTTTTTCCTTTACATTTAATGAATAATTTACCCAACTGGGGAGTCAACAGCTCCCTCTCTGGAATGGAATTTACTGCACCTACATTGTCTTGTTTTGTTCCAGTCACTGAAAAATAAGGAAGCACCGGAACATGCAAATATGATGTTGATTTTAAATCAGTCTTTTTTCCAGAGAAAGTTGGTTTTTTTTTTTTCTGTAGTCTGTAGTAACAATAAAACCTCTGCTACAATAATACTTAGGTACTTTTTCCTGCTTCTGTTCCACCAATGAACTTTTCAATTGTTCTCTCTGTCTATGAAATAAAAGAAACAAGTAAAA
The DNA here is from genome assembly GCA_024733675.1 of Psilopsiagon aymara. Taxonomy (NCBI): domain Eukaryota; kingdom Metazoa; phylum Chordata; class Aves; order Psittaciformes; family Psittacidae; genus Psilopsiagon; species Psilopsiagon aymara. The sequence goes on from JANRGW010030037.1 coordinate 10,055, forward strand.
GTAAAACAGGTCTATTTACCTACTGACACAGGACTGGATTCAGGATAGAGCATCAACTTGTAAAGTGATTTAGATGAAAACTGTCTACAGAACTCAGTCATCTGGAGAACCTAACTGGCCAGTGTTGTCTTCAAAGACCAGAAAAGTGGTGAGAGAGGATGCTGGAGCAGTACCCCAGAGATACTGAGACATTGTGATACCAAACAGATCAAAAGTAGGCTACACTTCAGCTTAAAGCATTTCCCTTGAAAAACTGTGTAGATAGGATTGCATGAAAAGCAGCTACTTTTGCCTCTTCCATGCGTCACTGCAATGCAGACCCTGAAGGTAGAGGTCACTGGATCACTGCATCCTCTTATCTCAGTTGAGGCCAGTTCATCTTCTGTTCTCTGGTCCTTCATGCTGAAAGGGAAAGAATAGAGCATATAGCAAGTTCTGTTCAAAAAATAGCCACAAAGAAATTATTTTATTAGTGAGATTCAATAGGAGGCATTTTACCAGCTGAACACCTCATTTTCAATGGGCTCAACAGCTGGCAAGCTTCGGAGAATGCTCTCAAGCATTTTTTTCTTTTTCCCTGTGCAACAGCTCCCTGCCAGGGTGGCTCAGTGTGCCAAATCTCCTTCATTAAGGGATGTTAAAATACTACATATCAGAATCTGTCTTCTACTTCTGTGGTTAATAAAATCGTTAAAGCATAACTTTGTTTCAGATGTTGTCAGCTCTCCCAGAGATGGGCTTGTTTTCATTCACAGCATCCCATCAGATTTTGCCCTAAAGTACAAGCAAGGCAGACCTAACATCAGGATGCACATGCACAGGATGCCCAAACAAACTTCATTTGAGCATCTTCTACATTTTGTATGTAAGCTGTCTTTGGAATCTTAGCCCATTTTAAATATGTTTTTCTGTGAAACAGATGATGATTTCCCCTGCTTCATATCTTTTTGTCACTCCTTCATTTTCTTCATGCTACTGGTATTTGTGTATGGGGAAAAAATATTTTATTCTACATATTTTTTAAACTGTAATAAACATAGATTTTCCTTGAATACTTTCCTGTCAGATAATTATAAATTTCCAAATTGCTGATGAACTGAATGGCTACATATTATGGATTTTGTTCATTGTTCTTAATCAGTTTTATAGGCAAGAAGGAATATAAAGTCCTTTATATGATCTGCCTAAAGTAGCAAGTATTCAGTTGTTTAAGTTGTGTGAGTTGCTTAAATTTCTTACTGATGATAAGTTGTATTGCTCCATAAGAGAGACCATCCTCATTCTGATGGAATAGTTTGAGTAATTGATGGTAATGAGTCAGGCTATGACTCTAGTCCTGACCTAAATAGGTACTGATGTTCTGTCAGTGAATATTTAGGGTTTGTGTTTTCAAAGAAGAGTAGTTTTGGAGATTTTATCCATAAGAGTACATTCCAGTAACAAATTCAGCTGCAGCTATTTTGTGCATGGAAATTTTTACAAGCTTAAATAAGTTCATAGTTTTGGTTCTCTGAAAATATTTGTAGGAAAAGCTTCCTTAGTTTATCAAATTCTTAAAAAATGTCTCATCATGACCAGCTAGCATGCCTCACTTGTCATGCGAATTATTTACTGAAAAGGTAGATATTTATCTTTGTCCAGTTCATTTGTATCATATTAGTCTGTACAGACGTTCCTTGCAGCAGTAAGGTATTCAGGGCTTAACTTTTTTTCTCCATTTATTTAGGTTACAATAAATTTGTTTTGTGCCCTGGGATTCTGCAGTAGCTGCATTTTCAACTACATTTACAGCTATGCAAATGTAGTTGAAAATGCAGCTACTGCAGAACCCCAAGGATGAGCTTGTTTAAATTCTTCATCCTGCCTACTACAGGAAGTAGAGTTAGCAGGTGGGGGAAGAACACTTGCAGTGCTGCATTCTTGTAGATGAGCATATTTGAGCATATTAGAGCATATTTGTAAGCTTTAAAATGCAATGTCATAGGGGTTTTCTTTGCCAGGTATTTCCCTTAGCTGTACCTCTGTGCCATAGCACTCCAGTTTCTCACATAGTGGATAGTTGCTGTTGGCAGCTGTGTGACAGTCTGGTCCATAGCTCTGATTAAAGAAAAACACCTTGTTTTGGCATTAGCATTCAGAGAGCCTAACTGGACTACATTCTGTTTGCTTCATACTGGGGGAAAGTTCAGGCTGGATATTAGGAAGAAGTTCTTTACTGTGAGGGCGGTGAAGCAGTGGAAAAGGCAGCCCAGAGAAGTGCCGAATGCTCTATCCCTGGGAGTGTTCAAGGCCAGGCTGGACAGAGCCTTGGGCAGCATGGTTTAGGGTGAAGTGTCCCTGGCCATGGCAGGGGGTTGGAACTTGTTCTTAAGGTCCTTTCCCACCCAAACAATTCTGTGATCTGTAAGATTGAAAATTAGGAATAGTAATCCTTTAAACATCACTGAAGAAATGGAAAAGGATTAGAACACTACCAAAACACACTTAGTAGTTTGCTGAAATATGATTTGACAGGAGGAGCAACCAGAACTGGAAAATGTTTTTTTGAATATATATTATTGCAGAATAGACCTTCAACTAGTTGTAATAATAATATAACCAGATATATTCCATGGCACCCTCTGTCAAGAAAACTCTTCAGATTATCTCCAAAAATGGCAAGGTTAGACAATTCATTCAGGAGGTAGCTTCCTCAGATATGTATTCTGTCCTGGTACAAGCAACAAGTGCTGATCCCAGTAAGGGGTTAAACATAGGTCTGTGAACTGCATAAATCTTGGTGCTTTAAACAAACTGCCAAATTTCAAATTATCACTATGAAGCTATTTTCCCAATTGGTGCAAATATTTCATTTGACTAACACCCTTCAGATAGAATTTAGAAAATAAATTACAATTATTTCCATTGTAAAGAGCTGAGTGAGTTAAAAGAGACCAAAGATACAAGTATAAAATGCAGCTGAACAGGAAAAACAATATGATCTGTCAACTCCAAAAAGTACATGCACCTCAGCAAAACTTTTCTTGTCATTATAAATGCATTATATATTGTTCATGTTGACCATTAATAATTTTGGCTTTTATTTGGAAAGATCAAGACTTTAATGGCATTCCTTGTTTGCTGTATTTGGGATGTTCTGTTATTTTCTTACAAATCCAAGTGTTAAATATTCAGTTTAGATATCAGTATCATAATTATAAATAAAGTCTGCTTTTCTAAATCTTACGCACTTTCTGACCTATATATGTTTTTTTTAATGTAGAAATAATCATGATGAGCAAAAATAATACCAAAGACATATTTCCATTTAATCCTTACCATAATATATAAATAAAAAATTATGAAGTCTTTTCTTATTACTAAACTTTGTCTTCCCTTTGTGAACAGGTTCTTTCAGGATTTGATTACCTACCATGTGGGTGACAGAAACTATTTTTATACTGTTTAGAGCTGCACTAAACTGGGAGAAAAATCTGCTTTCTGATCTTACGGGAATTTGATATCTGATTAAGCAGGAATATATATTAAATCACACCCTTGCTCATAGATACTTGTGCAAAGTGACTATTCCAAGATTCTTCTTACTTCACTCAAAGTCTGGATAAGAAACAAACCTTAGACAAAATGTTAGTGTCTTGCTCTGGAGAAAATTATAATATACCACAGAAGATGCACTCAGGAAAACTGCTATATCCTTAACAGACTATCTTCTCATCTCCCATCTTGTACTCTCTAAGTTGAACATTGCACTTCTATTTTATTTTATTTGGATTTACCAGGAGTATCCTGAGCTTTTATGTGTCTTTTTATTTTATTGATCCTCTCCATGCTCTTAAAAATAATGGGCTTTTAGATCCCAGTGCTACTAAAATTTATCTTTCTTTCTTTCTTGCTCATTCCTTTTTAAAACACTCACATTTAGTGGGTAACTTTTTACATGATCGGGCATGATCAACCAATTACTAATACACACAAAAATACCCCAGTCCTGTCTATTAGAGTTTACTTTGATAGAGAAAGAACTCATAGACAGTTACATGCTCCTTATTGTGTCTCTGCTGCCAGCCTGCCCATTAAATATCTTTCTGAAATATTTGTTGGGATAATGCTGTATGATAGACATGTATGTCATGCTGGTGAATTAAAATTTTGCTTTCAGTGAGTAAGATTAATTGCCCATTTAAGCAGAGCTGGATTCATTCTCTTATTGGGGCAGGAGAGGGGGGAGAGGGGGATGCTGGAGGGCTGAAGGTGGGAAAAGCAAGAGGCAGAGTGCCAGCTAGACTGCAGTATTCAGTTACATGTGAAATGATTTGTAATTCTGAGCAATCACTTAGGACAAGCCCTTGCACCATTTTATCTATACATGACTCTAGGCCAAAGTCAATACTCATAGTAAAATAATGAGATGAAGCTAACTGAGCTCTTTTATTAATGCTCCAAGGAGCAAATCTGATGCTTGAGCCTCTCCCATGGAAACTATCCACTTTATCCTAAAAATGAACAAGAGGGTCAGGATGCCCAGTAGTAACTAGGGTTCTTGCCTCCAAAAAAAAAAAAAAAAAAAAGAGGAAAATTTCCTTTCTTTTTTTTGCACTCCATGTCATGCTTCGCCCAGCTGTAGGTGGAAGCATATGAATTTTGCATTACCTGCAGGCTCATTAGAGAAATCTATCTTTCTCCTAATAAATAGTTTTTTCTGACTTGGAGAGAGGAAAAGGAACCCACAGAATGAAAGTCCAATAAACCAGAAAGAAAAATTGCAGTACACCGTTTGAGATAGGTTTTGTTATTCTTACTACTATCAACACTATGAAGCAGTTCAACTACATAATGAAATCCTTGACAATGTAAGGAATGGCGCTCTCACTGTCATCTTTTTGAAGTGTAGTCATGTTACCCCAGGAAGCTTTTCATACTGCAGCAACTGGTGATTTTATTTACAATATTATAAAGAAATATTATTTGACCTTGTTTCATTCTTCTGTGACTGTTCCTCTTGTGAAATCCTACTCACCTTTTGCACTGGAACATCCAGTTGCTTATCCATAGTTTTGTAACTCAGATTCTGCCATTCTGCTGCAAACATTTGCGTAGTCTTCAGCATCTCAGGAAATCTTTCACAAACCTGAAACATATGATTCCCTGTATAACTTATACTGAGGAATAAAAGCAATTTGGTTCTCAACAACTAGGCACCACTAGATAGGACTTGGTAAAAAAAGCAACCTGTCTTTAAAACCTGTGTATAGTGAGCTAAAATGGTTGAACAATTTGGGAGAAAACAAAAGTTAACTTTGGGAAGCTATTAATATGGATCTGGCTTTGGAAAGCCTATTTCCAAAATCCGTATAGGTCTATTAACCATGAAGGGGAGCCCTGTGTAATCCTTCAACAAATGGGTTAAAATCCACAAAAAGGGATAAACTAGAGCCTAAAGAGACATCTCTCAATTTTGTCTTCTTCCTGGTAAGAAATTTAGAAACATTACTGTCTTGGTGTGAGAACACCTATGTGGGGCAAACGCATCTAGGTCATGCAGAAAACAGTATGTTGCCGTAGCTATCATTAGTGCAATACACTTCACAGGAAGTCCTACTGTGAGTTAAATTCAGGCCCAGTGGGTGCTGCACTATTGACTTCAATGAAGCTGCACTTGCCTATGCCCTATCTGAATCAGTCCTTGTACAATAAGAATAGCATTTCAATCACTGGCGTTCAACAAACAGTATTTCAACAGCCTCCCAGTGTGAATTCCTGATATAAAATAGCTGTTGTGTGGTAGCTGGCTATTCCTTCCCACCCTGCTTCCCCTTCCCTCCATCATTTCTCAGAGCAGCTTTCAGTCATGTTATAGACTTCTTTTGGCAGCACTGATCCAGTCACTGGGGCAGACAAAAGTCACATCCAGTATAAGGACGATAATCTCATGCTTTAGAAAGCTATTTTGGCTGCTGACACAAAGTTTGGTCACTTGTAAAGGGTGCTGTGGGTACACATTGCCATTTTTCCATTGTACAGGCAAGTACATGTTTAGCTAAAAATTTGCAAGAATTTCACAGCCTTCATCTTGAGAAAAAAAAAATCATATATGCTTTCTCTCTGTATAATTTTTAGTTGCTAGACTACATCAGACTTACTAAATCTCTTTCTGACTAAGAACAATTAAACAACATTTAAAGTTTTCACCACCTGAGGACTAGATTGTGAGTGTGATTAATGGATGTATCTCCATGTGCTATGTGAAGTGATTCCAATGCTAGTGAATTGACTGCCACCATGACACAACACAGTAAATATCCGGTTCCTGTTTCCTGGGATGTGAGGAAGACTTCAGCTTCCTGCAAGTCCGTTAACCCTGCAGTTTCCTTTACATGACACAACAGTTATAGTAACAGATGTCAAATGTGTGGAATCCAGTCCACTACAGCAGAAGAATGTGAGGAAGCTGCTGAGTTGCAGCCTGCATTCAACCATTGAGATGAAACTTTGTTCTGAAATGTAGGAAAAGGGTAATTTTTACCTGAGGAGGATTCTGAAATTTGAATTTCTACTATTCAGTTAAATGCCATAGATAGTAGACTGTCTCAGAGAAGGTAGGAATCTTGTTGCCCTCCATGCCACTTGGACCTAAGAAAGTAAACATAAGTTAGTTTCTTGAACTCATATGATCTCTCTGTATGAACTTATATTTCTCTGAATGCTCTGACGAAACTTTAGGAGAGGTACTTAAAAGCTTGAAGAGTTCAAAAAAATTAAGCCTAGTAACAAACAATGCTACCATGCCTAAGTTACTGGTCGATTTGTGTTACAGGGTCATATTTTCAAAAGAGCACAAACATGTAGATATACGTGATTACTATGTGTTTTCTTTTAATCCCACACTGGCCTGTACCTGAAATGGAAAATAAAAAAAACCCCACATTGATTCTTCAATATGTAAATTTAGTTTTTCTTTTCTTCTCTTTTCTTTTCTTTTCTTTTCTTTTCTTTTCTTTTCTCTTCTTTTCTTTTCTTTTCTTCTCTTTTTCTTTTCTTTTCTTTTCTTTTTTTTTCTTTTTTTTTTTTTTTT
>JANRGW010030039.1:0-25386 GCA_024733675.1 Psilopsiagon aymara
CTTGGGTGATGTGGTTTAGCGGGAGGTGTCCCTGCCCCTGGCAGGGGGGTTGGAACCATATGATCTTAAGGTCCTTTCCAACCCTAACTATTCTATGATTCTATGATACTATGTTTAAGACACCGAAACCCCTGACTATGGCTCCTCTTTTCTAACCATTTATTAACCTGGCTAAGACGGTTGTCATTCTCACAGAGTGCAGATGATTGAAAGTTCTCCGTCCGTGTATTGGTGTATGAAGCCTCCTGAACCTTACTTTCATCCGTACCTTAAATTTTCTGTCATGTGTCTATTGACTTTTTTTGGCATTGACCCCCAAGTTTAACATAACCTGTTTTATCCACATTTCAAGAGACTAGGAGTGCTCAGTGAAATACCAGTTACATCCCAGCAGATATATGGAAATTACCAGCAGTCACTTTTGAAACATTTAACTCAGTATTTTGCAATTACCTGGCCATATGCTGCCTTTCCAACTGCACAGCCAGTCAATGAACTTGCCTTGTCTCTGCTGCTGTCGTAGGGGGTCATACAAGCGCATGCAATGCTGAATTCACCATGTGTTGTAAAGCATCTCATGAAGTTTTTCTGAGAGAAGATTCTACAGAAGTGAAAGTGATCTCTTGGCAATGTCACTTTTGGTGGGCAGAACAGTTGTGCACTGAGAAATCTGAGGGAAAGAAGAGAGGTGTCAGACAGAGGTTAGACAGATGCCAAGACAACCACTTCCAAATTGCATTTCTAAGTATGACAAAGCAGGTAATTTCTTTAAATCGTTCTTTTCACAGAGAAGTCTCTGTCATTGCTTTGTAAGAACCTTAAGGTTATTACATTGCTATGTGGGAACCTATGGAGTCTTCAGCTCTGACCACATGGGCCTAATGGACGTTTCTGCCCTGAAGGGGAGAGTCCATTGTTTCATTAAGTACTCAGAATAAAGGCCATATTCAATGGCAGTTCCACAACATCACTTGTAGTTAATCAATTGCCATATGGGCCAATCAGGCTAGGTAGAGCTACAGGCAACTCTTTTTTTTTTATGGCTAAGAGACTGGGAATAGTCTATGCAGCTGGGAAGCCAGGCAGACCCAAGGATTTTCCACAAGCTGGCAGCCAAGGATGCAATTTATTGAGGGAGAAACCCCAGAGCAAGAAATTAAAAAAAAAAAAATAAAATAAGGCAGTGATATGTTTTACATTGCAGAATTTCTCTTGATATGGGTTATCAGCTTCTGAATATTTCAGCAACATCGCATCTCATCTCTCATCTACGCATCCATTGAGAAGTGTTCAGCAGAAATTGCCCTTTGTTCTGCAGCACAGAATTAAACTGACTTGCAACTCACTGCCATACTTGGGCCATGAAAACTGAATATACTTTGTGATGATTTTAGACTGATCTAACCTTAACTCTAACTAAACTGTTGCATTATCATATGAAACTTTTTCAAATGTCCAGATTAATCATACATGACAATCAATCCTTTATCCAATAAGGACAATATGCTTTATGCATTTTTGAGGGTAAGAGGGTTATTTAGGAATTAAATTCTATAATTTGTGACACTGTTTTGAATTGCACATCATCTTATTCTCAGAAACCATGGAAAATAAGATGTAGTGCTGTCTCCTCCATACTTTTGCCTTCCTCTCATGCATTTATGTACATCTATGTGTATATTTATGTTTACATATACATGCCTATTTAAAGGACTATATCCTTGCCTGTTTACTCATCTAGGAAATAGGAAGTTTAAAACATATTTGTTATTGTCTTCAGGTTGTGAAACAGAATAATTAGTACTGTGAAGTACTAATACCCAGAATGATACTTCCAAATGTCCATATCAGCGCACTGCCAATTGCAAAAATATAATCTAAATGCTGCTTGTACTTAATATTTCTCTTACTTTAGAAATATGGACAGTTCCATAGACACCAATTTCTCCATACATTGAGGACTGAAACTTTAACTTTTAGGTTATACTCTGTAATACAGTTATTGTTAAACAAATTATAATGTAATGTTTCCCTAGAGTTTTAAAGACCATTTTAATTCCCCAGTATCCCAGATTCTTCTTCCACAACTCTAACCTGTGTTAAGAGACAGGAGACTGTCTTGCCTGGCCAAGTCATGGCTTGAACACTTCTGAATACAGGCTGGGCAATAAGGATATTCATGTATTATATATTATGGAATTATATAATATATAATTCTATAGATAAAATTCCATACATTCCATGCTCTAAGGAATAATCTTCATGTGATTTGACTGGCTGATTTCTATTATTTTCTTTATTTAAATATATTATATGAGTTAGCAAGGTAAAGAAATATCTACCCATATTTAAGTTGTTTGTCCTGTGCAGTAAAAAAGACTACTTCAGTCCTTTTACAGTTCAGAAATCACTGATAATTTTGAAACATCAAGTGTTAAGGTCTATATAATCTATGTAAGTAGTGGCATATTGAAAGATTCAGACCAACACATCACATAAGAATGAACTGCTCTTGAACCATGCGTCCTGTCATTGAAACAAAGTATTCTGATGTTATAGTCTCTGAAAATGCTAAAGGTTCATTGTGACAAAGACTCATGAATCACAATAGAGAGGGTGGAAGTTTTGCTGGACAAGTAACACTAAAAATATCTCTGCTACATTCAAGGCCATTTTGCTCTCATTCAGGTGATACACTTAGTATAGGGAGTGTGGTCTACTGCAACAAGGTCCTTAAAGAACAAATGGAGAAATATTTAGGTATTTGGTGTAGATAAAGAATGAGTATTGGCAAGGAGACAAAATTGTTATCCTTGGCGAGGGTCTAAAACCCTTAATAATCTTACAAAACACTGTTTTGTCCTGCTTTTTTTCCCATAACATCATTTTCTACCCTTCTTCATTTCTCAGTTGTTGAAAGAAAAATACAAAAGAAATGTTCATATAGATAACCAGTAGGATGCCAGAAAGGGCCTTTTTCAGTCAGAAATGGTGTGGTGCCCTCTGGATAATCAATTGTCCCTGCAACACTTGAGGATTTTTCATGCACTGAGATGCAAACTGAGCAATTTCTTCATTTTTTCCCCTATATAGTTTGTTAATACTGGAAAGGCAATTGGACAGTGGGGCCTCCTCATTCTTGGCACTATTTCAAAAGCAACTTGAAATGCCCTGACAGCAGTTCTCCTCACAAAGTAATGTTAAGGTTGTGACACGGACCAACAAAAGGCTGACACACAGTTGTTAGCTTACCCTGTTGTGTTAGGTAATGGTGAAGAGTCAGATCTGTCTGTGATGTTAGCATTATATGTTCTTCAATAACAAGGTGCCAGAGGACGAATTGAATGCAGAATATCATCTTTAACTTTGAATTTCTAAGTTTAGGCTAGCTTCTTTCTTTAATATTAAAGTCTGACTCTGCATTAATTATACTAAGCCACTGATTATAGACATATTATTTCCTCAGAGATGGTTAGTATTTAATTGTAATGTTTTCAGAATTAGTGCATTCTACAAAAAAAGTGGCAATAAAGTCACTGAAGTGTTCTCTCACACAGTTACTCTGGTGTATTAAAAACCTTGGTCATAAGCTGACATCCACAGTCAAATTTCACACCTGTTCAGCCGTGTTCAAAACTAGGATTTTGTTCTAAATGCATTTCTGGTTTAAACTAAACAAAAACCCACTATAAATTGTTTCCCTTATAAATTTCATGGGACAGTTAATCCAGATCTGGAATTTTGGGGCTGAGTTTCATCACAGCCATGGTATAATAATAAAAATAATTAGAGGAATACAGCACAAGTAATACCCTCATATTTTTATATAATTGGCTAGTATCAATCACTATGTAAACCACTCCTGCAGTTTCCAGTGTCTGTAAAAAGAGAACTCCCATGTTTCTTTGTAATGTCAAAGAAAAATTGGCTTCTCAAAGATAACAAATTCAGTATTTTGCACTCTCCAGTTTCTTTAAATCAAAGTATTAACTGTGCTTCTCTTCTTACATTCACTATGTCTATGTGTTAAGGTTTTATTTTCCCCAAAATTCTTTAATTCTGTTATTTTTTATGTAACTGTATAAACATGCTCTAGAAAGGCAATTTTGGAAGCTTTTAGCTGAACTGGTTGCTTTGAAACTAGGATGACTTAAAGACTTTAATTTTCTGGATTTGATAATGATAGCTAAACATAGCACACCTGCATGTTGTTTTACAAAAAAGGGGAAGGATGCCATTCATTTCACTGCCGGATCTTAAGTGATTTAATAGTCATTTGAGGTCCTGTGGCTGGGAAGAAAAAGCTCAGATCTTTCAGAATCACTTTCTTGGAAACTTTCTTTCTTCACCTGTTAACATTACGTTATGTGAATGAGGTATAAGCTTTAATTCCTGGAGTAGGTACTCATTGTTCAGAAAATTTGTGGGCAGAACAAGTTAAATTTTCTTTGTGAACTCCCTATGGGAACCAAATGACAAGCTCTGTCTTCTCCACAAGAGGAAATAGCTGGCGTGGTATTATCCAGTTCCTGAGACAACATTTTTCACCCCTTCTTTTCATCTCTTTAGCCCTTTCTTAAAAGTGTTGCCCAATCTATAGCAAGCATTTTCATCTTGGACTCTTGATCCTAAAGCAATTGAGAATAAATGCTGTTAAAATGAACATTACAGAGTATCCTCTAGGATTCAGTCCATTAAGATAGGGTCATCCTTTGGGATATGAGGGAAATTTCCTATTGTCAGTGGCAGATATTAGGTTGGAATTTGACAAATATTGACATCTACATCTGTGCAAATTCTGTTTGGCTTCCTTTATAGTGAGTGGAGAGAACCTTGCATTTATTGGGTGCAGTTAATGTCATCCTTGTGCGGAAGTCTCAAGTAAGTGAAGTGAATTCTTCCCTTCCAGCACCCCCTGCGACAAGTTCAGATTAATTCAGATCCCACCTGACTTAGGTAGATAGATAATTTCTAACAAGTTATATTGTCTGCCCTAAAATCACAAGCATTAAGTAGGAGCTTCTGAAGTTATCAGAGAAGCAAACTTTGAAAGAATTATTATTTTTCATTTAAATAACCTTGAAGTTCCATAAATTGTACCCTTTAACATTACTAGTATGCAAAAATAGTTCCTTATATAACTTGGCCCCCTCATATAACTGAGACAGTATTTGACATGGATATGGTCAGAAGCACAGGGGTTATTGGCGTATATGAAGCATAGCACAGAGGTTTTGGGAAAAGGACTTGTTGGGAAAAAAAAAATAAAAATTTGGTCTCTATCATATCCATTGTTTCTTATAATCATCTCTGCTAAAATGCAGAATCTTGCTTGTTTGTTTTAGAAATAACTACTGGTTCATGCATGAGAAAATATATTAAATATTCTAAAAATTATTCCTTTTCTTTTCTATGTAGCAGAGAGTCAGGGGGTCAAATTCTCAGCTGCTGTAATCCCCATTGGAGTTATTCTCATTCATTATTGAAATGGGCTAGATCCTGGGCTCACATAAGCTGGCGCAGCCATATTGTAGTCAGTGGAGATGTGTTGATTTTTTAGTAGATGAAAACCTGGTCCTTGAAATGCAGTAATTTTGACTAAGCAGAGTGCTTCAGGCCAAATTATTTTCAGTATTTAGCGGTGTCTGGCATTTTCTTTACAAGTATATCTTATCACCATTCAGCATGCCTAGAAAGAAAAATCCCTGCAGTAGTGCTACAACAGTGAGTGGCAAAACAACAGCCTCAGTGTATGCTTTCACTCTTTGCCCAAAACGATATATATAGTAGTCTGTTTGATGGTGATGTTTTGCCTTACGAAACATCTCCAGTGTTGTTTAGTAACAGCAGCAGAGTCCCTGGTACAATTTTTATTAATCTTTTTTAACATTAAGAGGCACTACAGTGTGCAGATCATCTCAGTGGAATAATGCACTGGTGCAGAGGAGCACTAAATCAAATGATAAATTGAGTGTAGCATCGATTATGTTAGCTATGCATAGAAATATATACATTTGATGGTCATTATGACACATGAATGTTCAAGATGAAAAGTGAAAAATACATTTCAAGTTCTGTATATGTGAAAAACTGACAATGATCTGTAATTTGCGTCTAACATTAAATTCTATAAATCTGCTGGTGTTTTCAGCATTGAAGGCATGATTCTAAATGGAAAGGTCATTATCATTATTAAGTTTTATAAGAAAATCAGTACGTGTACTAGTATCTATTTAATAACTGAGACATCATGAATGTCAGACTTAACACACTTTGCTGGGTGCTAATAACTCTTTAAGTGTACCCTTGACTCAAGTCGAAGGCAGTATTGGAATTTTTATATTATCTGAACTGCCTGGTAGCATTTAAAAGTACTTCCATAATAGCAAGGTAAAAATATAGTGACTTCACACAACTTTACCTAATTTTGCTCCAGTTTCAAAGGTTAAGCTAAACTTCTTGGGCCCCATCCCCCCTCCCAGCTTGTCTGAGAACTGGATGTGCAGGCAGCTGAGTCACAACGGACCTGCCCTACTTACCCATTCCCTCATTTTTATTGGAACATATTGTGCTTCCTGAGAAAAGTATGTGTCAGTAATGTCAACAAAATGAAGCCTTTTGTACCCAAAATAAGTGCCTGGCAAAACGATATTTGCATCAGTGTCAAAACTGCTTTTTGAAATGTCTTGGTGGAATTGTGCTACCTAAATATAAAATTATGTATTCATTCAGCATTTTTAAAACTTTTGTAATTCTTGTATTATATTTTCTCAGTTCAAATATAGTGGTAAGTTGATACAGCTTGTTTCTTTTGCTATTACATATTTAAATTAAAAACTGGAGATGTAGTTTCTATTAATGAGTTTTGTAGGGGTCTTTCAGTATTATATCCCTAGGTGAGTTTCTTACTAGATATGAAGCCCTCATAAGAGGTGCTTGTGCACTTGATTAGTTTATAAATGGTGTTGAGGGCTGCATATTTACACAATTCTTGTTAAATCATGGAAGTGTGCTATTTCTCCGTACAATGTATTAGCACTTGTGATGTCCATACTATGCACCTTATCATATAACTCTACAAGTCCCATATTTTCCAGGTATTGTCATCTACGCAATATTCACCTCCTATGGTAAAGGTCAAGGTCCCTTGGCAAAGTTTATATCAGCTCTGAAGAAAAATAGGCAGGCAAAGAACATTCAGTTTGCTGAAAAAAGAAAATCAACAAAAGCAAATGAGTAGGCAAAAACACAAGAAAGTTTTGTATCACTGAAGAGAGCTTTTAGCAGTTAGTACTAATTAAGTATTGATCTGCATAAGAGATGACAGTACAATATATTGATATCTGTAAATGTTTACTCAAACTTTGGGATGATAGGATGTAAGGTTAATTATAGATGTCTATGAAGGTTGCAATACTATGTCCTGACTGATAAAATGTAAGTTTACTGGAAGAAAGACCAGTGAATAAAAATCCAGAACTTTCTTTCAACTACTTTGTGCAGATTAGGAGCAATGAATTTATAACAAAACCAAAAACAGTGACCACTTGGCAACGTCAGCTGAGAATTCACCAATATTTGAGAGTACAGTTAGCAAACTGGTTTGTCAGGATATAGAAGAAAGATACCAGAAATAGGCAGAACCACTGCTATAGCACACTCCTTGAAAGCCACACTGTTGTCTATGTATTGCAATGTAAAGGTGGACCTTATTTATTTCTGTGCAAACAAGATGAAAATTATAAACAAATTGCACACCATTCATTTGAAAGACACAGCTTGTTCCATATTGATATTATTGATATTATAGCAGGAACTCTGTTGCCCTACAAGGATAAAAACAGATGGATAATCTTTTCCTTAATGGCAGTAGGCCTTCAATTTACTTTTCATTCAGGAGACAGAAGAAATTACCTGTCTCTCTAACCTTGTGGACAAAGACTTTTACCCCAGAGGGGGATACCTGAGGTTCTTACTTCTAATCTGCAAAATATGTTAAGTTTTCTGGGGTTTGATTTTATTTTGGTCCATAAATGATTCTTAAGGCACAAAAAGAAAGCCAAGTTGCTTAGTTGATTCCTAGTTTCTCAAGCTTTTTTTTTTTTTTTTTTTTTTTTTTTTTTTGCTATTCACTCCTTTTTATGTTATTATGGTAGAAAGAATTCAAAAAAATATGTCAGCACCCCAGCAGTATTTAAATGAAGAAGTTTAACAGGGCCAAAACTTCAAGTCATTATGTACCAATGGGTCAGATCACCCTGCCACCCTGGAAGTATATTTCCACTTTATGTCATTTGTCTCTCCTTCTGTGGTTAAAATGTTTAATTTTGAACTTGGTTTTAATATGGGCTCAGTGTTTTCTCCTGGTTTAAATAAACACAGCAGAATTTCACATAATGTAGGTTTCTTGCTACTCCAACTTTCAGCCATTTGTCAAACAATGGAATGCTCAATGTGATCAGCTTGGTTATAAACTGTGTCAAAAAAAGAAAAGCTCCTGGCACTGATAGCACTAAGCTTAAAAAGAAAAAAAAATAAAATTGAATTAGATGCTTAACTTTGAAGATGTAAAACATTACCAAGACCAGTTCAAAAGTAAAACAAAACATAATAGAAAAAGAAGCCAAAACTGATAAATGAAATTGAAGCAGATCCAACTCCTTTTGTCAGAATATGAGAAAGCCAATGAAATTGTAAGGCTCTACTCAGTTCAAGTCTTAAGGATGGGCCTAACTGAGTTTGTGAACAACAGTATTAACTCAGGTGACTGCTCAATTTCTTGGAGAGTCATGTGTGAACAAGTTACTTCACCAAATCAAGGACATCGTGCAAGAAGAATACATTGTCAATGTATAACAACCATGCTCCCCAGGAAGGAACTTTTGTCTGTGAAAAAGAGTGTAGTTACCAAGGCTGCGTACGATCGGGCTGCACAGTGTTCTTTGTTTCAACCCACTAGGGTGCTGTCTTTTCCCACATTATTATTATTGCATGCTCTGCAGTAATTTAGCATCCCAGAAAGCTAATAGTTCTCCTTAAATTGTAGCCTGCATACCATTACTGATAGTTGCAGCAGAGTGCAAAGTCTATTTGCACACTGCATATCCTACAGTCATTTTTTTTGCAAATCAAAGAACATCAATGGAAAAACACTTCATGCCAAATGTCTCAAAAATACTGGATCAAGTTCAGCCTCTGAGGTATGCAGTGGAAAATCTCTTTACAATTGATGGGTGATGCTTCTCCTTATATGAGTAATGAGGTGCCAAATACAATCTATCGCATAAATAGCACCACATATGGTTCAAAAAGGGGCACAGAACAGTCCCTATTGCATCCACTTTGTGCCACCACCTCAATAGCGGAAAGAAACTTAAAGCACCTTTGTCTAGGAGTAGTAGTACACAATGTGTGTCTGGCACTACATGAATGGCTTTAGACCCCTATCAGAAAATACAGTTTAATAGGTAAAATAGGCAAAGATGCTGTTTTCCTGCTTTACTGCTACTCCTTGCCACTGTTGTAATACAGTTTAGTTGTACAGGCATGTGTGGAAAGCTATAATGGTCTAAAGTTAGCTGATAGTTTGTTGTACATGCAGTACTCTCTGATTCCAGAGTGCTCCAGTTATACATGTCCAAGCAGTGCAGGAGGGACATTTACTTTGGTTCTTCTGCTAATACCAACTGACACAGTGCCCTGGGGGGGGCTGCTGGTAGGCTGGGTATTCCTGAACTCTTAAATGGTCAAGCTTCAGTTTTACATGTCACCATAAGGACGGAAGATTAAGAAAAACATAGCAAGGCTTGCACATATAAAAATAAAAAGGAGATGACATCCTGCTTAACTGCTTTCGCAGAGGTCCAACAGAGTAATGAACACAAATTAGAAACTTCTAGGACAAATGCAAAACTATGGTCTTTACGCTGACAGATTCAGGCCATGATCTTGCCCCAAATTTCCATCAAAACAGAAATGCGTGGTAACGTAACACTGAATGGTTATTCACATTAAAGTATAGGATTGGCATGAACACTAAGCAATTGAGACTGATGATCAGGAGAAGGGTTCAGTGGCTGCTCAAATCAGTTGTTCAGGTGCTGCAATCTGGGATCAGGGCATAAGGAGCTGTACTTCAAATAATATCAGCTATGTTTCTATACAGCTTTGGAATTTACTATGTGTTCTAGATGTAACTGACAGTAAAACCCCCTACCTTTATGTCTTTACTTTCAGTGGTCCTCCAGCCTCTATTCCAGGTTAAATCGTCAGTTGTTTACAGGCATCTTAACAGTCCAGAAATGCCCTTGGAAAAAAGTCACATAATAACTCTTCTGGTTATTGATGCTGCCATAGCTAAACTGTTCTATTACCTCTGCTTAGGGTGCATCCAGGTTTTTAATTTAGTGTCCTGTGGGGAGTTTTTCTGGTTCAGGTTTGCTTTGTACTTATACCTAGAGATTTGCAGTATGCACTAGAGACACTGCTGGTAGACTCTGAACAGTTTCCTTCTTGGTGGAACCACAGCTGAAGCCCTGCAAGGCCCTCCAGCATTTTGCTTCCTGCACATGCACAGTGTGCCTGGGCCAGGCACATGCCCTGAATTGCTGCGAAGATATTATGCAAGCCTAGGGTCCTAGAGCCAGACCACAACTTCCTAAATCAAAACTTAAGAACTTTCCTCTCTGCACTACTCTACATGACAACATAAACAAGACCATAAGGACATTTCAAGTTCCTCAGCACTTCAGTTTGCAGTGTAGACAGTGTGGGTGGGTCTGGGAATAGACTGACAACTACCATCATTGCTATTGTATCGCCTTTGCCTGCAATCATCTAGCGCTTCCTTTTGGGAGGGGCAAAGGGGGAATGACATTGCAGCTGCCTTTCCCTGTTTTGCCAGCCTATAAAAAGTTGCTGACAACCAGAAGTGAGTCCACCTTTGCTCATTCTCACTGGCTAGTCCCTGATGGTTAAGAAACGGGAGATTTTGTCTTAAATTCGGTCATTATTTTCTATGTGACTAAGTAAGACAATGTAGCTATGTTAATATCAGCAAATTTTGTGAAGCAAAAGGAGCAGATCTCTAGAGTAAACCAATCGATTCTTAAGACCTAAATTCTTCATTATCACCTGTATATTTCTTGCTTCAGATTAGCCCTAATTTGGTCACATGAATTGACAGCTCTTTTGTGGCTGGAGAACATAGGGTATGCTCTCAGATGCACCTCAGGGTACTATGTAAACCTATACATTTTTTGAAGTGCCTCATATGAACGGTGAGGTAGCCAGAATTTTGCCTAAAACACTGGGTTAGGCAGTCTATAAATGCAAAGACCATCCCTTCAACCATGACTCTTGAGCACCACTTGGATTAGTTAGAATCAGAGACTTTGGTAATGCAAACAACAGTAGATAAATGAGAAAGTAATCTCAAAATATTTCTTCTCCAGACACAATCTCCAGTTATCACAGACCATTTGTTTTGACAGTACTAAAACCTGGGAAAAAATAAAACAGAGTGAGTGAATGCTAAATCAAATATTTAAAGAAAGATCTTGCATATTCCCATGTGTATTTTCTTCTCTCGACATTCCCTGATTTAGCCAGCTTTTGGCAACACTCAGTTACAGGTACTGGATTATGGAAAATTTAATCCAATATGAGTAATAATCCATTCCCAAAATTCACATTTTTTTTTCAACAAATAATGGAGATGGGAATGTCCATTTGTCTGAATGTCCCAGAATATAACCTATCAGCCTATTAAAGCATAAGATTAATTAGATAAAGTTTGAATTTGTCCAGGAAAGCATTTAATTCCGAAGATGAATCAAGAGAGACAAAAAGTGCAGCAGGAAAATTCTTGTCTCTCCTCAAGTCAATGGGAGCTTTCAGAGAAACCAGGACTTCATCCTGTATGTTTTGTTTTTCAGATGTCAGTTACCTGCATACAACATAAATACGATGTGGTCAGAGAAGTGTACAGTGAATGGCTGAAACAGTTAACAAAATCAGTAAATGTAGGGAAAGTAGATGAAAACATAAACCAGACTGAGATATTTTTTCCAGACCAAGATTTTTAAGTCTTCTGTATTTTGTCATTTGTTAAACCACAAATAGTTATAAACAGACCTGCAGTTCAGAAAGTCTTTATTTCTAATATAAACAAGGTATAGGGCATAGCTCTGTATGTCAGCCAAACGTGACTGTAAGTTACAAAAATGATATATATGTATAAAAGAAGTGTCAAACCCTAATTGAAAAATTGTATTTGGACATGGATAAATACAAGGAGCACACTTAACTCTAGAAAGGCTGTAAGTATTTAACAGAAAATAACTCAGGCTAAATTAATGCATACATTATACTTTATTGGTGAAATGATTCAATTTGTTGAAACTCAGAAGCTGGGGAAGTTTGCATCATTTAGGTATCACTATTCATAATGATGTATATGCCCTAGATGAGAAGGCATATAGTTATAAAACTTATACTGAACATATGCAACTTTTAATTTAACAAGTTCTAGGAGCAGAATAGCAGACTGTATTAAATTGGATCAAAGATATAGAATAATGTTTTTTTTAACAGACAACATTATGTACAGTCATTAGCAAGAATAACATTTTTCATCTAAAATGGCTGTATTTCTTAATAACCAGGTCATATCATAAACCCAAAAATCTGTAAAATACTCATTTAAACACTGATATTTCACTTTATTTACCTTTTCTTAAAATAATATTAACATCATGAATGCTTACTTTCAAATCATTGCTTTAAATTCTTTTAGACTTTGTTATTTAATCCTAAAAGGAAATAAATCTCTCAGATAAGTGCATTTGCCTTCCAGTGTTTTGGTGTGACAGGCTGCTTTAGCTACATGTTGGTCACTGCAGTCACCGTGGTAAACAATGTTCCAAACTTCCAAAGCCTGCAGAGGTCAGTATAGCAGCATCAACAAGAAATTATATAGCTTTGCTGAGTAGATTAGCAGCCACAAACATTTGTTGTTAAAACACAAAAATCATGTATGGTTCTGGCTGTTAACATAACTGTGGAACTGCTATGGCATGTAATGGTTATTCCTGCAAACTTCATATGTCACAGATGCTAAAAGTGTTAAAGACATATTTCTACATTTGCATCTCTTAATTATAGAGGGTTACATATTTTTTTCTTAATAGTGTTTGAGAAAAGTTGGATGGGCATTATGAAAAACTTAAACACATGCTTTGGAAGCTGTCTTTTCTGTGTTGCCCTGTCAATGACCTCTGCTGTGACATTGAAGGAATACCCTCCTTGTGGGTGAGAAGTAATTTGCTTCAATAGCTCTTCTGCCCCAGACATGTATAAAAAGGAGACTGTAAACATATATCCGTGTTTGCTTTGGCGCTGACGGAGCTGACACCATCAAAGTCATTTGGAGCAGAACTTTCAGATGTTTGTGACACACTAGGCCAGGATAAATTATTCAAACACTAAATGTTGAGCTCCAAACTCAGTGCAATGAAATTTCCAGAACTGAAAGGAAGTGACAGATGAATAGTGCTAATCATACGAACAATACCATATTAGTTTTATTTACCCTGTTGGCCAGCTTTTCTTGACCTACCCTCTCAGGGCTCTATAAAGCAGTTACACTAGTGTTTCACTGCACATTCTCAATTGTATATTAAAGAATAAGCAGATGTTCAGATATTACCTTGGGCTCCACAGAGGAAGATTTTGAAAGACACGACTTTGGCTTAGACATATGTGATTTACTTCTTTCATAGTACTTCACATAGTTGAAGCAAAAGTAGATGCATGATACCCACGCCACAAAATTACACGTCCCAAGAAAAGCTGTTTGTAAATATTTTTTCTTTCATAAGTCTGCAAAAATTCAGGGTGAGCTTTTTGTCCCATCGGTACACAGCATGTATTCATGTCTCAGCTGTCCACCATAACATTAGTTTTGCAGGGTGGATACTGAGATGTTGAAAGTGGTTCTGCATTCATTTTTTTCCTTTCCCTATGGACATTCATATAATGCAAGTCTTCATATGTTTACAGCTTCATGGTTTCTCAAAAGAAAATACTATTTGCTTAAAACTGAGTCGCTTCAGCAAATCATATGAAACAGGGAAACCATCCTGAATATGAGTGATGGGTCTTTGCTGCTTCTATTTATGCACCTCTACAGATCTGTGGCAGTGGGAGGATTACATTTGGCCTTTCTTGGCTTTAAGACACCCACTCTGAAGAACACATTTCGCTGTCCATGAATCTATACATTTACATAGAAATTAAATAGAGTTGATGCCTGTATAAGTCTGAAGTAGGAAAGTAAAATGATGACTAAATGTGTCTAATTTCACTTATTGCCTTTGAAAGCCTATGTTATTGTACTAGTAAAGATTCATTAAATTAGTAGTGTTTGCATACATGTTATTTGCTCTCAGGTTTTAGTTATCATGTTCTGCTACCTAAGAAAGCCATGGATTTGGGTATCCAAAGCATCAGGAAGATTTAATTTAGACTCATCTATTCCCAATCCAAAACTGTCCCTGAGAAGCTGATAAGAGCCAGTTGTTAGAAATGTAATGGGTAGGATGGAGGTCACAGAGGAAAAAGTTTTAATGTATATATTAAATCCCAACTTCTACTAAAAGGGCTTGTTGCGCATAGCAGCAATAGCATGATACTGAATCAAGTACCTGCTCCATGCAGTTCCTGCAAAATCAAGTCTAAGGATTTCTTTCTCTGCCACACTCGTAACAATCTTTCTGAGAAAGACAAAGAAATACCATCCAAAACCCATCTCCTGATATTGTCAGTATTGTTTCCCTTACATATTTTAAAAGAGTTGTATTTTGCCACTTAAAAGAGGAGACAGAAATGTGTATACTATATATCAATGATTTTTTTAAAAAAAATCACCTTATTTTTTTACTAAAAACAACATATCGAAAAAGCAGAGGAAGCTTAAATAGACCAATTCACAGACTTTTATTTTTTGATATGTGTGCTGAAAGGAAAAGCAAAAACTTTTCCAAAGTTATCATAAACTACCTTCCTTTTTGACATTCCTTTCATGCATGGTGGATCTCAGACAAGATAAAGCAACAGCATAGATAAAGGAATTTTGGTCTGAACCTGGAATAAAGTATAGTGACTTGAAATTCAAACAAGAAAGGTAAAAGTGAACAGGCTAGAGCTGGTAATATAGATCTTATCCTCAAAACCTTGCTCTTTATTCATTTATTTCTCCCTGTGCACAATGGATGCAGAGTGGAGATAAAGGAGATCATGTGAGCTGAAGTGCTTCATCCTCACTTTGCACAGATATGCATGGCTGTTCCTAGTTCTAATTAATTAAACTCAGACCTGTAAAGCAAATGAGACTTAAAACATTTGTGATTTCAGTATGTTCAAAGTGTAGAAGAGAACATCAAAACCTTATTTCTCTATTCATCATCATCACTGTATTTCTCATAGTATCAATGGCTTACATCAAACATCAGAGGACTGATAATTCCTATCAGTTTGTTTTTCAGGTCTTTTTCATTCCCTAAACATTATCAGTAACATTGTGATACTTTAAGTCAGTCTTCCAATTGTCTCCTACCTCTCCTCTGAAACTCAGGATTCATGGGGATGGGGCAGAATCCTCTAGAAAATCTGCAACTCCAGGAATGCATTTTTATCTCCTTTAAAGCAAAGTATATTTGCTGAATCAACAATGAAAGACTGAGCTGTGGGTAATGCAAGGCTGGAATGCATACATTCAAATATTTTCAAGAAATAGTAGGTCCCTAACTCACCAGCAGGCTGTCACTGCCTGCTGCAAAAAAACACTACATTCACCCTGTCCTCAGGGAGTCTGTAGCAGAAATTCCACTGTCTTTAGAAGAAGGATAAGATGAGAGCACACATTTTCCAATTCTCTGGAAAGATCTTTGCTAGAAGATGAAACCAAAATCATCATGTAGCCTTACATCTTCCTAAAACTTGCCAAAACAATCTCATTTTTCCACACTTTCCACACTTTCCACACTTAAGCTTAAGAATCTGTCAAGGGAAAAAAATGACCAAAGCAGCCAATGGAGACAGTAAGCACTGGTAATATATTAAACAGCCAAATATATTCAGTAGTTCTCAGTCTCTACAAAACACAATTGTGTGACCTTCCCATAGACATTTGGTTAAATAAAATATAATTTTATTAAATTTAATAAAATCAGATACTTGTGCAGTGTGTACATGCAGCTGTATGTGTAGCACCTTGGGCCACATGGCAGAAATCATCATACTCTCAATATTATAGGAAAGGTGAAAATTTGTTACTCTATGCAGAAGATATCCTTATTATATATAATTACAAAACTTATTTTCCCCCTGCTGACCTAATTTGTTTGGGGTTTTTCTTTGTTTTTAAAATTCTCCATTGCCTTCAATTAATTTATTTCTGGGATCACCAACCAGGTGAAATTAGAGCACATTTTAAGTTTAAAAAAACATAGTTGGATCTTTTTAAACTTTGCTTTCTTTTTCTTTTTTTTTCAGTTGAACTTTATTCCCTGAGGCCATATCCCTTCTGCTGTTACTCATGAGAGTAGTTCTGTACACTTCAGTGAGGAAGCTTTTCAGAGGAAGGCAAGCTTTGACCCTAACGGGGTGTACCAAACCTCTTCTAAATATGCACATAAGATATGTGAGACGAATCCTCACTGAGGGAAATGAGCAGCATTCTTAAGTCAAAGAAGCTAAAGCTGTTTACAGACACTGAATATTTTTCTTCTTTCATTCAGACTTCACAAGTCTTCACCAAATATTCACATGTGAAATGTTACATTTTTGCTAATTTCATTTCTATTCCTTTCTTTAAGAACTCATCACTATATAATCAATACCAGTGACTCAGACCTTGCTACTATGACAGGAGTATATTTTGCCTCAAATTTTAAGAGAAACCATTTGGATAGTCTATATGACATGACACATGTTTAAGTGTTTCATTGTTAATTAAGAAATTAAGAACCAAGCTGTTAAAAGAATATGATAAAAGATATAATTAGTTGCAAAACAATACAGCTATAAGCTTTAAAATGTTCTGCTGGAGCTCTAGAGCTGGAGACAGTCATGTCCTTGTAATATTTCAGTGACAATTTCTATTTTAAGTGTCAAAAACAACTCTGCTATCTGGAGCAAGTAGTGTAGTATTCTCTCCTTTTAATATTCTAATCGTGAGGTGTAAAGTGAAATGGTTGCACAGTGTAATGGTGGTAAAGAAGCTGAGTGTCAATGAGACGGGAAAGGTGACAGACACGGAATGAGTCCCCAAGGTGCTCTCCAAGTGCATTGGATAAAGATTCCCCTGGGAAAATTTTCTCATTAGTTCTCAGACACAGTTCAGTAATTCAATAGCACCAGGTTACCATTAGTCACAAGACCAAAATATGTTACTTTTCATGCTTTAGCTCCTTAATTTGTATATGTCATTTTACTAGAGAAAATTATGAGATCGTCTATCATTCAAAGTTAAGTTCGTATGTTGTTTACATACTGGAGGATGATCCATGACAAGAAGACTCTGACAATCCTATTACAAAAGAGCATACAAATTAAACAGAAAACAGACACTATTTGATATTTGAAACTGCATTAATGAATGATTGCATTGTCCAAACATGAGAAAGACATTGCAGATTGATTTTCTACACTAGTATCTGAAAAATTCATTATAGTTTGAGAGGTAAACCTATAATTATCAACAAGTGAAAAATGGAAAAAAAAACCCAGCTGCTAGATTGTTTCTGTGGATATTGCCATTTTAAAATAATTTTTCTCTGCTTAAAGATGAAATGTGTATGTATTCAGTTAATCTGATGGGTAAAAGTAGCTAAAAAGTTTGATGGTTAGCTAATTTTATGTGTAATTACTCTGTGAAAATGTTAAACTGAATAGGTTATTCTCGACACTTTTTTTCCATGCAATAAAAAATGTACTTACTTCTATGCCATCAAAGTTAACTACACTCCCACTCAGCACTCAGAAGGATAATGGCTGGAGGTGTTGTCTCTCTCATTACCCACCAGGGTGGAAAGAAAGGAGTATCCATCCCCAGTGGTCATTTAAAACCTCATTGTTAGATTAAAAAAAGTAGTGAAGACAAAATATAGAAAATATGAAAATGAGACACACAAGCATTACATGTTTTACCTGTAAAGGATTAGCTTATCTTTTTATATATTCGTGTATGTGCTCGAGAATGTTCCAATTTAGTTTTCACTCCTGATTAATGTATTTAGCACTCATCAATGAACCTTGCGCTCATATTTAAAAGACAGAAGCTACACGTAATAACTGTGCCTAAAGTAGTTCAGGAAAGTACAGGTATTTTAGATTTCCAAAAATAAGGGATGCATTCTCTTTAAGCTTTTTCAATATATTTGATTTTGTTTTAAAGAGCTTGTGCCTGTTATGTTTTCAGTTTTGTTTCTTTCCCTGCCTGCCCTTCTCCATGAACAGTGTACAGCATTTAATATGAGAAACAGAAAAATGTTTGCAAATAATTGTCTGCCTTGAACAAGAAATGTTGAAATCTGTCAGTCAGTAGGTGCTTCATTTTCAACTCATCAGCCTGGTGAGAGCTTGATCTTTTACTGCAGTCAGATCAAAATCATGCACCTGAGGTGTCTCATTTAATCTACAAAATCAACTTATTAGTAGAATTCCTTAACAAGAGGAATTATATCCCCAACAAAATTATGTCCTATGCAGTAAACAGAACTCACTGTTTTATGACTAGATTCTGATATGCTTATTGTTGTACTGCAAAAAGGCCATATGTTAAGTGCTGTGGTATCTGTGCCAAATAAATCATTGAGAGCCAGTTCCTATTAATCTCACTCAAGTATGTTATTGAACTGAAGTTGGATGTTTTACTCCCATGATTAAGGTGAGAATGGTGCTTCAGAGTGCCAGTTTTCTAGAAGTGTGAACTCACCTATTTCATGTATATTATTTTCTATAAAGCTATGCGCTGCAGTCTCCAAATGAAGCTCTTTTAATTGAAAATGTTTTTATAACTCTTTAACACTAAGCTCTCTACAAACTAATGATCAGGCTCCAAATAAATATGCCAGATACTTACGGTATTATTTATGTGCTATACACAAGCTCATCATTGACTTATGAATTGTAAATATTTATAAGTGGCTCATATTAAAGTAGTTGTCAACTGCAGCTACAGTACTTCACCTTCTGTCACTCCCAGGTATCAAGGGGGCTGATTCAATCACTCTCTTGTCAGGCTACCTTTCTTCTCCTGAATACCCAAATCCCTAAACACAACAAAATATAAATGAATGAAAAGTGCTAATGATGCATCATTACCAAGAGGTATCAAGTTTTTTAAGGTCCTTTGCTGACTAAATTTTAAATTAGCACAATTATTCAGAGCATTCCCCAAGGCTCCATTCATTATGCTTAGCGGCTGAGCTGAGGTACACTGCAAAAGAAATATATATCACTGTCCACATGTCTGTCTGCATTCCTGGACACAGGAATGTAAGAACACATGTAATATCTACTTGAAATAGGAAAACTCAGAGTTCACCATATAAAATGTTTTTGTTGTATTGAAATGTATATAAATCTCCATATATTGTAGCAGTGATGATATTACTGTGTTTTTATTAAAGCTCTGTTAAGTAAAACATATTTATTATCCTCAAAGATCCCAAATAACATGGGCACTTAAAGACTATTTTTTTTGAAAATGTTTATTAGACTACTTAACACAGCAATTTTAATTTCAAGTGAAATGAAAAGACTGCTGAAGCCAGGAATCAGAATATGTCTGGTACTGCCTAAGCCTCCCAGAAGCTTATGATGCACAGTGGATTGTTTTTTCCTTCGACTCCGTCATCAGGAAACAGGTCTTAGTGGACACTTCTCTGCTAAATGTATTGGGCAGCCTGGATATTGGATCTTTCTAAATTCCAGCTAATAATGACCTGTGTTACATCTACCATGTCTGTCAAAATTTACTTTTTTTCATGCAGTAAATGAAGAGTCTTAAGTCCTTGCTCATTAAGATATTTTACAATTCTCTGAAGACTAAGGAAGATAACATTGATGTGGCAGATCCTTCCTGGATTGTCCACAAAGACCAATTTAATGCACGCACAATATTCATGGTGCCATTCCTTGTAAAACACTGTTTTATTTTTTAGAAGAATAACAAAAGAACCAGCCCTTTACACCCGCACTGCAGGTTAGTAGAAAAAACAAGAAAATGTTTTCCTTCTTCCTATTCCACTGTCTACATGCAAGGGATATACACATGCTGTCACCAAACTACACATTTGACAGCTCTTCCAGTAAAATGTAGTGCCCATTTGTCCTCATGCAGATGAAAATAGGTATATTCATAAGAGGAAATTATGTCTGCATGTATCTAGCTGTGAAGTCCTAAGCTGCTTTTTTAGACCAATGACATCACCACACACAAGTTAGGCCCCACAGCACTGATGTGCTTTCATGTGCAGTGATATCACTTTCACCAAAATACTAAAGGCATGACTTTCAAGCAGTTTTAAAATTCAGATCAGTTCTGCTCATATTTAATCTAGACATGTTGGTTTAACACCAAGCCAAGCCAGACCTTTTAATGTTCAGTGGCCATGATATAAAATTCTTCACCGTGCTGCACCAATAAATTCAGAAGTGCAGTGTAATTTGCTGTAGTCACAGTGACTGTGGTGAAACTTAAGAAACAGTTTAAAGCAAGCCTTCTTTTTGTGTCTTACCACAGTCCTTCAGTAGTTTGAATATTATTTCCCCCCCCCCCAACAATTGACTGTGAGGACATGATAACTTACTGCTGCTTGTTTTGATAAGGTTGAGATCAGATTAAAAGTAGGCTGCAAAACGCCATTGGGCTCTTCCTAAATTAGGAACAGTTTCACTGTGGAGTTATTTAGGAGTTGTTTAAAACAAACAGTGGAAAGAAAGTGCCACTTGACACTGACAGCAAGTATCTCTGTTCTTTTTTGCATTGTCAATAGCTCCAGTGGTAGCACTATTCTTTTGACAGCTAAAAGCAGATGTGTGGGTTAAGTATGGGAGCAATTCAAATGTCCATAGTAAACTGCAGGGGGGCAGAGAGAGCTCAGAGAGCAGCAGCTTTAAAGTAATTGACTAATACAGTAAGGATATTAAAGTCATTTAGTGCCAAAAGGGAACACACTGATCCTTGACCCTGAGCCACTTTGGAGTAATCTAGTATTCAATCCAGCGTGTAATGACTGCCAGGCCTGTCAATCCTCCGGGCTCTCCAGTCAAATGCCTGTGGCTACTATTGGCTTATAGTAAAAGGACAAAAATGCAAGGAAATGCCTCTCAATCAGGCTATGATGTGATAATGTTATTGCTCCAATGTATTCTATATTGTCCCTGCATAGTTTAATCTGTTGAGATCCATGTCAAAAATTGCCCTTGTTCCCCAGAGGTCTTTACGCAACCTTTTGGTAATACAAGTGGATTTGAAAGGAGAGGGGTAACTCACTTGATGAATTGTTTCCAGTTAATATAAAAAGTAAGGGGTCAACTGTGGCTTAAAGGCTAACCGTGGAAGGTATAAATTAGAATAAGTGTGCTAGTAATCTGATTAGTAAATCCTTGCTTTTCATTTACCCCAGTGGGTAAAATATTTTACAATAAATAATATTAACAAAGAAATCTATTTACATGGGTGACACAACTGCTATGAAGTTTAGATGCTGAGAGGACTTCTGGCTGGAAAGCAATAAGAACAATAGTAGCACTTGCTTCTGTTGTCGTTAAAACTTCTGCAACTACTGGGAATCTCGTATTTTAAATTAGGCACCTCACATTTGAAAAATATAATTATTGCTACAGGCTGAGTAGTCCACTTGAGCTTGAAAGAAGGAAATTGCCATTTTTTATTATTTTGATTTTGCTAATTAAAACAGGGAAAACTGACCCACATAGATTCTCTAAAGTTAAAAAGTCAGAATGGGATAATAATTATGCAAATTTCAATGCATGGCTCTAAAAAGGGCCTTTATATTTCATTTTATGATCTCCACTATTTCCTGACCCCACTTTGTGCTGTACATAAATTTTGAGAAGGGAGAAGCTCAGGTGATAGTGATGCTCCCATTATTTTTAGAGAAGTGGGAGGTTATATAACAGATACTTTGCCTAATTTTTTGCACTGCATGATTCCACAAAGCTCTCCACAGGGATGATACAGTAAAAAAAAGAAAGAAAGTAAGAGCATCTCCTGAGAAATATCTTGCTTATAACTTTGAGATAACTTCAGTGTCAAAAACAAATGACTTTCTCCAAAATTCTGCCTGTCCTCTCTCAGTTCAGTGCTCCAAAGTCATTATTCAATGTAAGGTTCTATTTATAAAACCATTTTCCAGCCTGTACATACTCTTTACACTTGAAAAATTATGATTTTGTGGACAGTTTTAGGGGGTGAATCAGAAAGGGAGGAAAATTGTCCTTTTGCGCTCACTGAATTCCCCAGCCATGGGGGTGGAAGCACATGCAATGCAAACTGTGATCCCATCAGGAGACTGCTGGCTGTGTTCCAGCAGGTCTCTTCATAGGAGGTTTTATCACAAGCTGGTGTTTTCACAGGAGAAAAAAGAAAAAAACAAATGAAAAGAAAGTATACAAGCAAGATAACTTGAAGCAGATTATGACAAAAGTGCTGTCTTATTGCTCTGTAACAGCAATTTGTGAGCTTCTGTGTCACATAAAAGGCTGTAGACAACATTTGGCAAAGCAGGGTCTTTGCAGAGTCCCACAGGAGTAAGCATTTTCTTTGCTTGGGGTGCTGTAGTGACAGTCCAAAAACTATGCTCACTGCTACCCGTGTTCTCTCTGGGCACTCCCTCACATCACTTTTCACAGATACAGATTGCTGTGTCACTTTCCCACTTTTCTGATAGCCCTTACATCAGTGTGGGCACTCAACGAATACTTCATCTGGGGTGAATTCAGCTAGGCGATTTAAATGATTTTCTCTACCTCACATTTCCAAAAGGAAGGTAATTATGAACCCATATGGGTTTGTGCCCACCTCAGCAGTGCAAGCAGTGCCATAGCAGCACCTACCATCTGGTGTGGAAGATGCTTGAATCAGTGCTCACCCTCTAGGGGGGAAGGGAGCATACAGTAACCGTTAGCCACCTGGGACTTGAGGGCCCTCTCCATTCCACATTCAGCTTCCTCCTGCTGTGCTAGTGACAGTTGAAGCACTTAACAAAAGCTCTGGTTATCCAGGGACAGAAGAAAAAGAAAACCACTAAGCCTCCCCTGACACAAGTACAGGACAGCCTCTGTGATATGACACACTCGCTGCCAGACACCTACCTCCCTTTTTTCTGTTGTCTAACACATCTGTAAGTGGTAGACTTGTCCTTCTCCAGTCATCACCAGGAGTGACATTTTCTCCTTCTTCATTACTATTGCGGGAAAAGCAATGGGTGACATCTTCCACAGCTTCTCAGCCTGACTGGGGATTACGTAGATCAGCTCTCCTTTTGCATTGTTTGATGAGACCATCTAGGTATCAATAATCAAGATCTCATGGTCCCATCCTTCTTTTGCCTTCTGTAGGAGCTGTGCCTGGTTTCAACATAAAAGTGTGGGAACTTATTTTTAATAAGGGTGAATTTGTGTGAACACAGAAGGAAACACTTAGCAGAAAAATTGTCGCAGACCTTTGCTCTAAGATTCACACATTAAATGTAGACAGGTATGAAATTCTTTTTTTTTGGGGGGGGGGGAGAAGTGTGTTCTGTGGGTATTTTCACTGCCAACTCACCATCACGACTTCAATCCATGGACCATTTCCTGTCACTCAAGGGGCCTGGAGTGCCTGGGAAGTGCTCAGAATGGTTGTGTTTAGAGCAATGATATTTAGTGAGGTATGCTTTCAAACTACAATGAGAAAGGAAATAAACTTTTAGAAAGTGCAAGAAAATTCATGCTGTTCCTTAACCTACTTGAAACCAGAAATGCCTTGGAGCTAATAGGTCAGGCATGACTGGGGTGCCCACAAACCATTTCAAAATGCTTGTATCTCAGCTCTAATACATCCTCTTTTGTTTCTGTTCCAGGATGATTGTGGTTTTATTTAAATTTCAGACTATAAGTGCAACTCTAAAGCCACCTGGACCCCTAAGGGTTTGAATGTTTTTTAAGTGAATCCTTAGTCATACCCCCTGCTGCCTCCCTCTTATTAAATTAGTGTTGTTCTGCAGCCTATGAGAGGAAGAAAGCTTTTCTTTTGCACTCCCCTTTTAGGTGGATTTGAAACCATTAGTACCATTTTGTAATCAGATTTTGAGATGACAGTGCAATCTTTTCAAAGCAGGGCTTCAAACACAGACACACACACACAAATGCATGCATGCATGCATTCCACTTTTATGACTTTGGAATAAAAATGCAAATGAATTTATTAGCTTAAGCATGACACCAAATAGAAATTTATGCACATACATTTAAAAAACAGACCCCTTGAAAATAAAGCAGTTGCAGCCTATTAATTTTCTTCTTTGACAGTTTTTAAAATTCACCTAAAAAAAAGAAACAGCATGAATACTGTCAATATATCACAACAGCCACATTAGGTTTTGTGATATACATCATAATATAAAGAGCACTATTAGAGCACAACCTGGGAACCATTAAATCATTCTAAATCACTGTTACATTCCATTAGTGTCAATGGTGAAACCACATAATAGGCTTTATTACAAACTTCACCTTGGTAGGCCATTGTCTCTAATAACCACTTCTCTATGATGTGGTATCATACCCAGAAATCCAGGGAGATAATAAAGGCTCCCTTATTTCTTTTTTATTGGATGGGTAAAGTTAAATTTAGCTGTAAGTAAAAAAAAAATCTTGAAGCTTTGTTCACTAACTGCGAGTTGCTGCTATTTGGACAAAAAAAAAATTAGGCAGACTCGGGAGAACAGTTTGAAATAAATTTAAATCCTGGTAAATGCTTGAGGCCAAGGTAAGATAGGCAGTTCCAGCAATTACAATGTCATTTTCGAAATGCAGCTTAGTGCATTTATGTGCTTCTTTACACTTTTGTTCAGATACAAAGCATTGATTATAGAAACATTATAGGAATTAAGTCTGTGTTCTCGTTTCTTCAACACTTATTTATACGGTATCCATTAGAAAATGAAGAAAAGAATGAAAATGAAGAAGGAAAGAGAAAGGAAAGAAGGAAGGAAGGAAGGAAGGAAGGAAGGAAGGAAGGAAGGAAGGAAGGAAGGGAGGGAGGGAGGGAGGGAGGGAGGAAGGAAGGGAAAGGGAAGGGAAGGGAAGGGA
>JANRGW010030040.1:0-22287 GCA_024733675.1 Psilopsiagon aymara
TGGACTTGTTCCAACAGTTCCATGTCCTCTTTATGTTGAGGACACCAGAACTGCACACAATACTCCAAGTGAGGTCTTACAAGAGCAGAGTAGAGGAGCAGAATTATTTCCTTCCACCTGCTGGACACTCTCCTTTTGATGCAGCCCAGCATACGGTCGGTTTTCTGGGCTGCGAGTGCACACAGAAGCCAGCTCATGTTGATTTTTCCACCAACCAACACCCCCAAGTCCTTCTTCGCAGGCCTGCTCTGAATCTCTTCTCTGCCCAACCTGTAGCTGTGCCTATCTAACATGCTCTACTAAAACCAGTGCCATCCACACAAATATTTTCAAAAATAATAGCCTGTCTTTAGCTATAATGAAAAATATGAAGGAAGAATTCAATTTCACAAGAATGGCAGCTAAATCTATACTGAGAGAAGGCACCTCTGAGTACCACAGTACAAAAAGATGGAATTTCTGTTGCTAAAGAACACTTAAAAAATTTTAAAAATTATTTTTCATCATCACATTGAAAGGTCATCCTAGGATAGCACCCTCTGCAACCACATGGAAGTATAGAGAGCATTTAAAAAGATATTTTTAACCCCTTTTTAAAGCCTCCTTTACCGTCTATGCACATTGTAGAGGGCATTTTAGTGGTTTACTGGGAGGGGGGTTGGAGCTAGATGATCTTAAGGTCCTTTCCAACTCTAACTATTCTATGATTTTAAGGGCCTCTACCTCACTCTGGCAATATTTAAGGGCTTTTAAATGCAGCCTTCTGAGTGATTTGGCAACTCTTTACTTAAAAAATTTGTTCACCACATGTATTCAAACTTCACTGCTGACATTCAAGATGAAAAGTTAACACTGCAGAGTATGCATAGCAAAGAGAAAAGATGACATGTTTTTGTTGCTTTCACAACCAGAGGAATATCTTTACTCATAAATACAGTAGTTCATTCCATTATACCCACTTAAACCTACTGGAGCTATTACGTGGGACAGACGATACAGGAGAGCTAACCTACAAAACCCTTATTACTGGTGAGGATTAAAGGCTCAACTTGCCTTTTCAGACTGCAGTGGTGTTTGCACTACTGGTGAGTCTACAGTAAGTTTGCTGATGAACTGTCTCCATTTCTCAAGAGATTCCGGAGTTAATTGACAATAAGAAACTTCACTCCATGTATTATCTGACTTTCTTCTAGCTTTCACACCTACCCGAGGGAGTCACACAACCATGTTTCAGATTCAATTAAATGCCTGTGATTCTCAGTCTTAATAATCACTGCAGCATATAAGTACATCACAGAATTTTTCTAGAACACTTTAAAAGTCAAGTTCAATGGGACAAGTCAGATCTAACATCTCTAATGTTATCATCAGCAACACTGAACTCAATTATTAAAACCTCCATTAACAGGAATCGTATTATATACCTCTGAGCACAATCCACATGACTACAATTTTTCTGAAACCCCAAAGAGGTGATTTCTTAGCTGATGAACCAGCTGAACCACAATAAGCTGGATGTAAAACACAACTAAAAATCCCTTAAACTGCTATACACCTGAAGAACAAGGAATCCCTCAAGATTAGCTAGATATATACCAAAACCAGACTGCATTGTTGCCCACATGCTGTGGGCCCAAATATTACTCACGATCAAACTCTGAAGATGAGTCATGAATATTTATTTTTAAATTGGCTTGTGAAATCAGATCCCCAAAAGAACATCAAGATCAGACTGACAATGCAAATGCTTTAAGACCAAGAAATGCTGGCTACCTGTGGAGAATTATTACACCTGAGTATTTAATGAAAATTAATTAATTCATCTTCACAGTTCCAAATACAGTAAAATGATTGCTACTGTTACTCAGAAAATGAAAATACATCTTATTATGGTGAAAAGCTCAGTAAAAAAAAACTCAAAGCAACACAAGCTTCCACAGCAACATTCCACTGCCCAATCGTAGGACTTCACTTTTCTTCACACCCTTCACTGCATACTTAATGATTTCCAAAACAAGTAATACAGAGCTTGTTCAGGCAACCTTCCCTCATCCACAAGCACTGCACAGGCATCAAAGGGATGAGAATTCCAGGGAGTCAAAAAAAACAAAAGTACTTATTCAGGTAATTGAAAGCTGAATCATAATATGTATGCATCAACACATTCAAATAAATGAACTGACATGGTAAATCAAGTGCAGGTAACACTGACATTTCATAACTTCTGATAGCTTAATCTTTTTTTCTGATACACAATGGCTGCCTGTCAAATCATTCAAGCTTTACAAAAGAAATAGGAAAACCTGCATGTTGCTCCTGACACCCACCATCAACTCACAAAACATTAAGCAGGACTGATATGTACTATCTACATTTAACTAACAGCTATTAAAGTTGTCATCTCTGGTTTGGATCACTCACTGCAGAGAATGAAGATATTTTGACCACATCTGATAGCTGTTTATCAATCAAGGGGAATTCAGGACCTCAGAACCATAACTGCAACCCCAGGGCCTGGCATAAAGCCTTATTAGAAAAGCAGCAGGCAGGCTTGCCCTCTCTCTGCCTCCAATTCCCCTTCAGGTACTCCTGTTGTCTTGCAAACAGTCAAAACTTTCACCCAACCATTCAGGCTGCCCTGCTCCCCAGAGCCCGCTCATTCCCACTTCAACCTAAAATCTGAGCTCTTCCCTGGTCTTATGGATGCTGCTACCACGCAACATGTAATTAATTATGTACCAGATACCTACATCAAATTAGCCTAACCCTCTGCTCGAATAAATGCCAGTAAAAATAGCAATGGATGTTTCTCATGTAAAATTATCTATTTTTCAACAGTAAAATAACAGTATTGGAAAGCTTATCATTTTTAGAGAGTGAGTAGAAATAAGGCTAACAATTCAGGTGCTACCACTTTGCAATAGTAATTAAAAAATTAAATGTTAATTGCAAGGTATTTCTAATATTACTACTAATATTAGAAAAAAAACCAACTTAAGAAACAGGAATGGCTTCAGTACTAAAAAGCTTTCAAATTTCTGTCCTGAAGATTACAAGCAAGGCCACAAGAAACGTAGAAAGAACAGCTGTCCCAAAACATCAAGTTTAAAATCTTTTAAATCTATTATCTTACTATTTTCACAGGGGAAACACTTGCGAGTAAAGCTCTGTGTGTTTCAGTACAGAAGTCATGCTCAGAAACTACAGTGAAAAGATCTCAAGCAAAATAATAAAATGCCTAGTGCACAGCAAGACTTTTTATCTTGGGCACATATATCAAAAAAAGGTATATCTAGTTTAGTTTCAGCTATTATTATCACTGAGTATTCATGGCCCTAAAAACGGGGAACTTGTAGGAAAGAAGCACTGAAAGCAATGAACAGCCACAGTGAAAGCTGACATTATTTCACTCAAAAACCCCAGCTGAACAGGCAAAATATAAGGACAGAAAGCTTACTCTTGGTTAGTATGTGATTCATGCCTAGTCATAACAGATTTGAAGAACTGTCAGTTAGAAAATAAGACTATTCAAAGGTTACCATAAAAAAATGCCATGCTTTCATTTAAAATAGTATCATATGTTATGGTATGTCTCATCTATTTGCACATTTATCAAGCTCCCTATGAATTTTAGCTCAATATAAAAAAAATGGGTTATATTTTGTGAAGTCCACTGAAAGTAAAGCATAAAACATTAGGAGACTGTATGAGGTCCCCAGGTCAAATGGTTTAATTTTTCATTAGCTTACTCTTCTGTGGAACAGAACTTTCTACAGCTATTATTTTTTCAACAGCTTTACTTAAAAGATTTGAGCTGACAACATATGCTGCAAATCTTTTAAGATTAACGTATATATCAATCACAGAAGCATAGAACAATTTGGACTAAAAGAGACCTTTAAAGATCACCTAGTCCAACCCCACCTGCAATGAACAGGGAATCTTCAACTAAACTAGCCTGCTTAGAGCCCAGTACAACCTGACCTTTAACACTTCCAGTGATGGAACACCTACCACCTCTCTGGGCAACTTGTACCAGCCTCTCACCACCTTCACTGTAAAAATTCTTTCCTTATATCTAGGCTAAGTCTACCCTCTTAGTTTAAAAAGTCAATCCCTTATCCTATCGCAACATCCCCTGATAAAAGGTTTTTCCCCATCTCTGTTGCAAGACCCCTTTAAGTATTGAAAGGACTCAGTAAGATCTCCCTGGAGTCTTCTCTTTTCCAGCCTGAACAACTGCAACTCTCTCAGCCATTCTTTGTAGAGAGGCTCTCCATCCTTCTGATTGTTTTTGTGGCCTTCCTCTGGAACCCCTCCAACAGGTCCATGTCTTTCCTAAGACATATATACACACGGAAAATAAAACTTCTGTACATAAGGTTTTCTAGTCATATGAACAAGGTTAAGTCCTTCAAGTCTTACACACAAGTTTTGATTACTGTCACAATTATACATCAAAGATGCAGAAAGAGCAATTAAAATAAAAATGAGGCATGTATAAAATTACTATATAAGTACAGGAATAAAATCACATGTATTTGCCACAAATGGTAGTTGAGGCTCATCTATTTTTACAGAATGCATCTCCCTCTCCCATCTCAGGCATAAGGTGGTTCATTTTAGTTGTTAGCAGCCACTTTGGACCTTCAGGATGGAAAAGTGACCTAGACCTGTGATTACTGACACCTGCTGCCAGCCACTAAACACAGTCATTTTCCTGACCAGTGTAATCACAACTACATTTCACTTCTTCATTCTGAGGGTTCTGAGCAGGAAGCTGGCTGAGGAAGGACAATTTTAACACATACCCAGTGACCACAGAAACTGTTAGCACAGTTAACCCAATGAAACTCCGGCTCCAGGTAGGGCCTTTAATGATACCTAATAACAGTGTGTCAAACCTTAATTTGAATCTGTTTAACCAACAGAATGACTTTATGGCAGCCGTAAGACATAATAACAAGGTATAATTGGTTGCATAAGTAGTACATATTAAAATGAAAATATTCTAATCTAATTTGTTAACCTCCCTACTGGATTTGTTTTTTGTGGAAGAAGTACCTAAAGCAGCACAAATCTTACCCTTAACAACTACTCTTAACTTGAAACATTGCTTCAAAAGACCTCCAATTTCCTTCAAGCAAGAACAACTTATATAAATTCCAATACATACTTCTCAATAAACAAGTGCTGGTTTATCATATTTATAACTTGCATAAGTATTGCTAATATTCAAGAAAGCTTGTAACACACAGGCTTCCCTCACAAGTGGAGTGCAGGGCCTGGGTTCCCTGTTTAGTAAAAGGACTACTAAATCTAAAGAAATCATCGAGGGTATTATTCTGGAAACGGTAAGAATGCTGGAAATGCAATGAAATTAAAATGAAACATAGATTATTCATGGCATTCCATGGGAAAACAGCAATTCCTATTCTAACATCTGTGATCAGTGGGGTGTCTTATGGCCAAAAAGTAGAATTGCTAAGACAGCATACATGAGAAAGCATTTATCTTATGCACTGATAAATATCACTTATGCTAATGGATCACTTTGTACAGTAAAGCAATCTGTGCCTGTAACTGTAACATCAAATGTTCTTCCATTTTAAACACTTTATTCAGTATTGGTTCCATTTAGGTTACGAAGTATATGCCTAACTCAAGACATTACCAGAACATGAAGTGACAGGTACTCTCAAACTACAGCCTTTCTCAGCCACTTAGTGCACTGCATACTTTTAAGACACCTTATTTCAAGGAACCACATTTTGAGCATCCATTCCCTACAGTACATACAACTCCTTCCACAGCAATACCATGTATTAATTAACCAGGCATTTAACATTCTAAACACTGTGCAGCAGCAGAAAACACAGCTTCATCATATGCTCTCAGAATGCTTCTGAACTGAAGAACAAGGTATGTATTACCAGGTTCAAGAAATACTTCACAGGACCAAATCAGACTTAGGAAAAAGAAAAGAGTAAGAAATAGGGTCCCTTTTTCTTACAATAATCCTAATGTAAAGGTCTGCTTATATCCTTTATAAACTAACCTCTCTGGTATGCAACCAGCATTCCTTTTGCCAGTAGCAAAACATCAGAAAGCTGTCTCACTGTATGTTTAGAACAGCATCTTCACATGTGCACCCTTTAAAGATGAGGTTATTCCTAGAGAAATATCCTTTCTGTCACTTAAAAGACACTCTGCAGCTTCTTCTAAAAGTTCTTTCCAAGGTGCATGGCTTGTGTCTCAACAGTTTCCTCTCCTCTTCAGCCTAGTGGCAACTTTCTTTCCCAAATTCGCTTCTCTTGTGAAGTTAGCCTCACATCCAACAGCTCTGTTTTTCTCCTGCATTTTAATTACTTCTGCCTTTAGCTCCTCCTGAGGAATATGACTATGCCTTCTAACTGTTTGACTACTTGGAATATCATCTGGATTTATCCTTAGGAAAAATGCTCTCTGCCTCCTCCAACACATCAGTTCTCTCAATTCAGCCAAACTTGAATGGCTTCTTTTCCACACTTCTGCATATTTAGCACTTCCTGCCTACCTTCAAGAGTCGTATTTTCTGATGTTGCCCCACTGGCTTAGGTGCAAAGGATTTCAGCTAGATTTACAGTCACAGAATAGTTAGGAGATAGAAGGAACCTCTGGAAGGCCCAAGCTACTTGCTCAAGCAAGCACAGAGTTGGTTGCCCAGGACTGTGTTCACACGGCTTTTGGATATTGCCAAGGATGGAGACTCCACAACCTCTCTGTGCAACCTGGGCCAGTTGCCCTCACAGTGAAAAAGCATTTTCTGATGTTCAGAGGGAACCTCCTGCAGTTCAGTTTATGCCTGTTTTCTCTGCCAATGAGCACCGCTTGAAAGAGCCTGGTTCCATCTTCTTTGTACCCTCCCTTCAGGTATTTATACCTGAAGGAGGTATATATATCAGAGGAATATACATTAATAAGATCCTTCTGAGCCTTCTCTTCAGGCTGTACAGCTCCAGCTCTTTCAAGCCTTTCCTCATATGTGAGGTGCTCTAGTCCTTAATCATCCTTGTGGTCCTCTGTTGAAAATTTTCCAGTATGTCCATGTCTCTTTTGTACTGAGAAGCCCCTCAGAACTGGACACTGTCCCCCAGGTATGGCCCCACCAGTGCTGCACACAGGGGAAGGATCCTCTCCCTCAACCTGATGGCAAATATTTCTCCTAATGAAACCGAGGACACCATTTGCTACCTTTGCCACACAGGCACACTGCTTGTTCACTTTCAACTTGGCCTCCACCAGGACCTGCAGGTCCTGCTCTGCAAAGATGCTTTCAAGCTGGGTGGTCTCCACCATATATTGGTGCCTGGGGTTCTTCCTCCCCCACTGCAGGAATCTGCACCTCTTGTTGAACTTCATGAAGCTGCTGTGAGCCCACTTCTCCAGCCTGTCAATGTCCCTCTGGATGGCAGCACAACACTCCATCGTATCAGCCACTCACCACAGTTTGGTATCACCTGCAAACTTGCTGAGAGTAAGCTGCCCTATCATCCAGATCGTTAATAAAGACATCAAACAGGACTGGACCCAGTATTGATCCCAGGGGTACACCATTAATCGCTGGCCCTGGCCCCCAAATAGAGTTTGTGCCACTGATCACTACCCTCTGAGACCAGACATTCAACCAGTTTTCAATACACCTCACTGCTTGCTTACCCATCCTGTACATCAACAGCTTGTCTATAAGAATCGTATGGGAGACAGTGCTGTCTGTGTCTGCAGAGAACAACCAAAATTGCCAAATCAGGCTCCACCAACACGTATCTTCCACCAACTTAAGAACCATGTTGTTAATCAGGTCAAGGGGTGGGAGTTCCTTACTGACAGTGTCCCCTTTAAATACCAGAATAAATCCACTGTACTTTGCAGTTTCATTACCTACTGGCCAGACTAAACAAAGCCGTATTTCCTTCATTAGTAGAGTCATCCATATAGATTCCATTTTGTTAAAATGCAAAAAACTGCTGAATGCATAAGGATACTATTTTCCAATGCACTAATTTGTCAAGTTATTCTAGAACTGGAACATCACAATTCTAGTTTGAAAACTTACAACCAGACTTTCTGAAAATTCACAAAAAAAAAAAAGATATAAAAAAAAATCCCCAATTCCACTTCATTTTTGTTACTTCCAGTAACACTTTTGGTTTACAAGTGGTTTCCTTCTCTTTAAAGAAGTTTCTAATGCAAAGAGAACACTAAGAACTCCCTCAGAAGTTCATACATGATCATACATAAAAGATCACAATCAGAGTAGAGATGATGGTTGCCCAAGGACAAGTGCCTATAACATTTCTTTTATCTGTCCTACTACATTCTAGCTATACTTGACAAGCAATTATTTGGTGCTCTACTTTCAATTATATTGTGAAATGTTTATAGTTTGTAATGAGTATCTTATCTGTTCAGACTATCTGTAATTTGATTAATTCCACTGGGAACTGTTTAAACCAAGTCAGTGTCCTTAATGATTATTATGGCTCAGAAATGCCGTCACAAAACCTGATTTCTCCACTATTCAGATGCTCAGCATGTATGTATGCATATACACAGCCTTCAGAATTGCATACTGAGTTGTGACCTTCCTTATTCAGAAGGTGCTCGTATTCCTAGTTTAGGCATCAATTGTCAGTAGCAATCTCACCTATTCACTACATCTGTAAGTCGTCATCATTAAACTTTTGTTAAAGAAAATGCATTTATTTTCCTTTAGCAACCAAATTATCACGCTGAACAATTGATCCTATCCAGAGCAATAGAGCATCTTTGCCCTAATTCAAAAGGCAAGAAGGCCCCTTGGGCATATCATTATCTTGCTATATGCATGTTGCTATCTTTCAACAATTTAATGCGAATAAAAGCTTAGGGTTCATTTCTGATAAAGGTGATCTTGATTCCACTTCAAACATTTTGAGGAGAATTATCTAACAACAAAACTGTAGCCACATGTTATAGGATGGCAAAATGCAGAACTGCATTGATGACCCACTTAAAAATATAACTGCTTTTTCTTAAAAACTGACAATACTGTTCTCATGTCATATATT
This sequence comes from Psilopsiagon aymara, assembly GCA_024733675.1. Taxonomy (NCBI): domain Eukaryota; kingdom Metazoa; phylum Chordata; class Aves; order Psittaciformes; family Psittacidae; genus Psilopsiagon; species Psilopsiagon aymara. Next base: position 9,090 of record JANRGW010030040.1, read on the forward strand.
CCTCTTTTACCCAGCCTGGATTTTCTAGATGCTTATTAGAACAAAACAGAAAAAATATAACTTAAAATTACCTTTTGCAGGAAACATACTGTGTACATGTGACCTACAAAAGCAACCTTCAAGCAGCACATCAGTGCAGCATTACCAACTCTCACTACTCAACAATAGTTGTAGCAATATTGGATGGTTTGCTTCAAAGCTGCATGACAATGAAAGCACAAATGTAACCCTGTACCTTAGTAAAAGAAGGGTGCATTGAGCAGCTAACTTCCCCTCACCTCCCCAAACCTGGAGAGCTCACAGAGGGGCTGGGATGCCAGGACAATTGAGAAAGATGGGTGGACAGACAGAAAGGGACAAATGCCCAGAGGAGCTGAGGTTGCTCCATCCCTGGAAGTGTTCAAGGTCAAGCTGAACAGGGCTTGGAGCAACCTGGTCTAATGGAAGGTATCCCTGGCCATAGCAGGGGGGTTGGAATCAGATGACCTCCAAGGTCTCTTCCAACCCAAACCACTCTGATTCTACAAAATATTAGTGGAAACAGATGCTGAGTGTGGCTGAAAAAAAAACCCAAAACAGTATCAAGAAGAAAAGATAAAAGATACACTGAAAGTGGTCACACTTCTTAAGAGTGAACAAACTATATAGAAGGTGCACTGGTATGGGTTAGGCCATCCCTTCGGAGCTGCAAACTGATACAGGGCACAGAAATAGTAAGCAGAAGACTGCTATTTGTCACTCAAAGGAAACAATCTCTTCCAACTTCCAGCTCCTTTTTATTTTCTTTCCTAATTCTCTTAAGAGAAGGCTATGAAAAACACTTCTTTCATCCCCAGAGCATATTTAAGATTCATCAACAGTTTAAAAGATTGGTAAGAAAAAGACTAACAAAGTAGTTTAAATTTATTTTGGCTCTCTTAATACCTGCTTTAAGAAATTACAGCATTCAAGCACCCAGACCAAATGAAGAGTAGACAGTTCAAAAAGGTATAATAAGGAGCCTGCATGAAATTATGCGTTTGTCCTTTCTGTAAGTAAGTAGAGCCAGAAAAGCCTAGCACTACTAGTCACAATACAAATTTAACAGAGCCAGCCCACTCAGACTTATGACCTATCCTCCTAGAAGTCACCTCCTACAGAAGCACTAACTCTGCTTCTCTCTGCAGCACTATTTTTCCGTAGCCATAAGGACAGAGAAAGGGTGTGGTTTGTAGACAGATTCAGCATCAGCTAGCAGGGTTGTAAAAACCAGGCAAGCTTTCAAAAGTACAAGTCTGCCTTCAGAACCTTGTACACTAACTTGCTTTAAAAAAATGACAAATGCTTTGTCTAGAAGAAGCGTGCAGTGACAGACAAAAACAAACAGAGAAGATGTGCAGTACCACTGCAGTTTACATCAGTGCATGCCTTGTACCAGAGACTTCTATAGCCAAAAGGCATCGTTATGGTATCACTCTACCTCAAGATTTTTTAAGCGTTCACCAGTAACAACTGTTTCAGCTGTGTCTGAAAGCAACGGTTGATAGGAAGTACCCATGCTGCCAAGACTCAGATGCTGACTCGCTTTTTCTGTCCAGGAACCATAATAAAAATCACTTTAAGGTTCAAATGCCACTTAGAATTAAAAGAGACCAAGATTTTTCAAAAACGAAAAGGTTTTTTCTGTGTTTTTCCTACATCCTTCCAGTGACACTTTAAACCAAGAACACTACTGAAGAGGTTTATTTAGTTTGGGATTTTTTTTATTTATTTCCTACAGAAACAATAGACTTCTGGAAATAATCTGCTCTGCCAGAACTGCTCAGAACTTTCCTACACAAGCTCAAAAAGGCAGAAGGAATAAATAAAAGCTTTCTTTTTAAAAGGGGAAAAATGATTTATAATGTCCTTTCACTCTAAACCAAAACAAAACCAAGAACTGTGCAGCCTTCCATAATTAATGGGGTATGAAAAGCAACATTTATTGAGTATTTTTAAATCACAGCTTTCCTCTGAAAAGCTATAACTAATTCATTTGACAGTCCAGCTGAGATATGTTTACATCCGTATCTACTTCTAAATCCTGTGCTAAACAAAACAGGGTGGTTTTTGCAGCTGTAGTCATGCACTTAGGACACTCAAATAATGTCCAATGTAAATAAATAAGCAATTTACTTTATGTTTCAGTAAAAAATGTTATACATACTCAATAATGTATTCAGCATGTTACTTAATTCACTGCATCTGAATTTGCATATTCTTGCACTGCTTTTTTTAATGCTTCAGTCCAGCAATTAACATACTGAATCTTATTAAATATATCAAAGATGTCTTTTTACTTAACATAGTGAAAATATACACCTACAAAATATTTTTTTTTAAACACTAATAATTTAAGAAACATTAAAGTGGCATAGAAACTGTTACCATCTTAATACACTAGACACAACAGAACTCATTAAAAGCAACACCTACAGCAGCACCATCCAACCAATGATTTGCAGGCATCCTGTAAATCTTTCACTGGAAGCGGAAGATCCCTATAAGGCTAACTAAAGCCCACTGAGGATAAGTTTGGGCTTTCTTTCTCATTACCTTTCACAGATTCCCTTGAAAATCTCTCCCCAGAAACCTAAGGATGGACCCGAAGCTGAAAGGCAGTGTCTCCGTGGTATTACAAATAGCCTGGCATGCTCCAGAGCCTGCCAGTCACACTAAACCCTGACCCTGCTAAAGTAACCAGGTGTTTTTCATTTAACCCTTAGTTTATTACAGAACTAGTAAGAGCCGTAAAAGAATGTGCTGAATGACTTTCCTAACATTATTTCCCAGTGCAGTCAAGGAAAGTCAAGTTGGGCCAAAATCAAAGACTTCTAAATTTCACTCTGTAATTTCTGCATAGCATTACATTTACCCACACAGTGGAGGGAAATGTATTTTAGACCACCACAACTCTGCTCCCTAGACACTAATTCACGTCTTGTAGTACAACAGCACGTCTTCCTGCCTTCTAACCTTTCTGCCACATTGAAGAAAGAAACCCAACAGCCAGCCTCTTCAATTTATTCTCCCAAACCAAGGGAATGCTCTAAAGCCAAACTGAACAATGTGCCTCTGCAGTCATTCACATCTGCTCCATCCACTACTAACCCATACAGACACCTCCCATGTCACGGTCAGAGATGGAACATGTTCCTATGACACTTGAAACACATCACTGCTATGCAACACAGGTTACCCCTTCCTTCTGCATCAAAGTTGCTTCTGCCTTTGACACATGCCCATTTAAATTTTCATTTTTAGAACGATGAGATTTACATAAATGAGATTCAGGACTGTAACGTCAATGCTAAAGTTAAAAAAGGATTAATCACAAAATGCAGTATTTTCACCTCTTGCACAGAATAAATGGAACATGCTTATTTTGACCACTGTAGTTATCACTAGAACTACAGAGAATTGAGGTTGTTAATTAAAATAATATGCAGCCACTTCCTCATTGCAAACCCTAAAAACCAACCTTGAAGCAATTGTAAAAACGCAAGTGTGGCTCAAGCTACAAAGCACTTCATTCTCAATTATTGTTCAATGAGATGAGTCATTCAAGTTCACCACTGCAACATGCGTGTCAGTAATTAAATCCTGGAGATCCTTCATTCTTATTTGTTCTGATACGCTACAGGTGCGCTATGACAGGCAAAAAGGACCTGTGTACAAAAGAAAGGTTTCAGCAGGAAACGCTGAATTCTCTTCAGCAATAGTAAAGACTTCACAAAAATACATCACTAGCATCCACCTTCATGACTCACTTAAAAATAGTCTCACGTTCTTGCCAAAAGCACAGCACTGCTGCATCACCTTTTCCAGATTTTCACCCTAAAACTGAAATACAATGTACTGCTCTGCCCACAGCATATTGCTAATTATACTCCAAGCAGAAAGCATTTAGCTTCTGTATTTTCACTCTTCTCCTCTGTTCAGTACAGCATTTCAAACTTTATAATTGAACGCATACTAATATCAAAGCAGCAATCTTTGTCAGAAAAGCAATAAACTTGACTTGCCACCCTAGCCTTATCCCAAAGCAAAATACGTAGAAGTATAAATGACCACTTCTGGGAAGAAGGCAATATAACATGTGAAACACAGGATCTTAAAATTTTAATTCAATCATATCCCTTTGGGCACATTCTGTACAACAAACATAACATTAATCAGATATATATATATAGCAGAATATGTTTGAAAAATTAGCATTTTCCATTGTGTAACAGTACACAGAGTAGACAAGGTTGTTGTTGGCTTGCTTTATAGCATGAGAATAGGAAAACAAAATGTTTACTACTTCTTACACAAATATTAGCAATAAACAGTGCTGCTCAATGGTTTCTTTCTTTCAAAAAACCTTTCAGCAGATTCAGAAGGTGTTTCCTAAGAAAAAAATCTTTAAAACCTCAACTATATACCTTTAACAACAAACAAATCCTGTGTTACAGTTTCATTTCTACCAACTAAGATTCTCCTATAGAAGGATTGCATTCAGCAAACCTGGTGAAGAGTTATATAACACACCATCTTACAACACTGAACTTTCGTCTACACTGATGCTCAAAAAAATATGTCAGCAGGAAAATCTGATAGCAGCCACACTCACCACAGAAAGTGAGCTGCTTTAAAACCACTTCTCTTCTTCCTTCCATATGACCCCACCAGACCAATTCTCTAATACCATATACAGGAATTAATAGGCAGTCTCTATTCGGGTCATTCACACATTTTCTGCTATCAGGAAAGTTTACAGAAACACAACTCTTTATTAATGGCAGGCTTGATCCTACACATTTTAAGTGCCCCCCACATCAAACAGAACATTTTCCTCTCATCTGAGAGTCACTCTCATACCAATCACCGGCAAGTAAAAGGATGCACAAACAGCACAGCTCAATCCATACAGCAATGATGCAATGGCCCAGAAAGAGAATCTAACAGCCAACTGAGTAAACAAAGCAAACTAGCCAAAACCAAAGGGAAGCATGCACATCAGCATCTTCTCCATTAAACTGGCACATACTTAAACCTAGTCTCACATTTCCACGTTCTGCAACAAGACTTCACATTCCCATGACCAGGGTTCCCACGTCATCCAGGGTTTCCAAGATACTTATTATGCAAAAGGGGAAAAACGGGTGCCCAGGTTCCCAGAAAAGTTAGAGAATAAAACATGGAGAAATGAAAAGTGATCACTGTGACTACACATTCCAAACTCAAAATGCAATCTGCAACTGAAAATTATGCTGACCACTAGAGATAGTTCAAAACAAAATGCTGGATTCAAACACCATTATTCCTGTTGGGAAAAGGCAGCTGTAATTTTCTGAATGAGCCTTATACAGATATATACATGAATCTGCCTGTCATCTATAAATATAAAAGTTTCTATAATTTACAATACACCCACACACCTGCAGATAGAAAAAAGCCTGTGGAAACAGTTATTTCACACTAAACATTTATCCTCTGCTCCCTTTTTACCTTAAAAAGAGGATTGTTACTAATGTTACACAAGACCCGAAACCACCCACCTCTAAATCTTTGGCACAGCTTGTATCAAAAGGGCAACATATTAAGAGTCCAACAAGTAAGTAGCATAAAAGAAAAACCACATTGTATCTTTGGTTTTAATTTCAGCATACACAATGTCATTCCATCCAAAAACGAAAAACAAAGCCTTGATTTGGAGAGATTCTTTTCAAGGAGTGTATCCAGACGCAGCCTAACTAAAAAGCAGAAATAAATGAAGTCCTCACACCTGTTCAAGACACTGCATGCTACTGGGCACCACCTGCACCTTCCATGAAGCATTATGCAGAGAAAGATAGGTACCAGGATGATGATAAAGCACAGCTAAAATACAAGCTTTTACCAAATAATTTATCCCTTTCAGAAAAAATGACTGGAAAAGTTTTTGTATCATTGTAATCAGGACAATGCTTGCACTGTGAAGTTACAGCATTTCACTGCAGTGAAACGTAATGTTTTTTTCTGATTAGTCCCTCTTACTCCTTTTCCTGACAAAATTCAAAGTTTTTCTAGAGATGAGAGCTATCCCCTGCCACACACCATCCCAGTTTGAAGCTTCCAAAAATCTTGGCAGACTTTACCGAGCAAATCTTCCATTCCCCTGCCTTTCTGTAAGTCTTCCAAGCCCGACTTTAATACTCTGTAAATCCCATCAACTATCAAATTTTAACCACCTTAACACACATTTGTTTAATTTGCCTGGAAAGTGGCAGGCGCTGGGGAATGAAGGAGTAAATAGGCCAGACCAAAACCAGACTGATTTCCAGAGAACCTCCCCATCATCAGCTTCATGTGTTCGAATTTACCAGAAAGACTCCAACAGATCCCAATCACATTTGGATTAGTCTTGAACCGCCTTCACACTACCCTGTCAGATTTTAAGAAGAAACATTACACAAAAAGAATTGTCATTATTTCCTTCAAAGCGTAACACACATTTCGCTTACCTCGCTGTTGTGGCCCCTCAAATTGAAGTTGATTCTCTGAGGGGTGTTCCGGTCCCTCCTGCAATGGCTGGAAGTAAAAGTGACACCTACAACTCCTCTGCCATTGCCTGTCGCCAACCAGCCTTCCTCATAGTACCGCCTCCTGCACACTGGTTTCTCCTTCTCACTTTTGGGGACTCTCCCCTTCCAGGAGAGGCAGAGGATGTTGGAATCGCTGCAGAGAACAGGCCCATGTTCCACTGCTGCATACATGCTTTTTAAATATTTTATTTTTTGACATAAGAAAGTAATATGTCTACTGCACAAAATTTAAATCAATTTTTTTTTCTTTTTTATTGATAAGACTGACCTGGGATAGATCATTGAAAGGGAGAGGATGGGGTCAGTGTTTATAAACATCCACCAAATGCATAGTGAAAAATTCCTCTATAAAAGATGATGGCAGTTGGCTAAGAAAAAGTAACACTTAAAAAAAAAATCAGCTTCATTTTTGTTTGAGTCTGTAGAGTGAGGGTGCACTTATCCTTTGGAGAAACAGCTACTTCATAAGAGGCGCTCAAGAAATGGTTAAGTCATCTTTTTGCTCAACTTGATATAATCTTTATACAGCCTGAGATTCCAGTTTAGCGTAATGCAATTCCAGAGACAAAGAGTTGCAAACGTGTAGGTTTCAAGTAACTTAAGGCTTTTAAGAATTCCTCCAGACAGATTTTCTTCAAAAGTTCAGTTGCAGAAATTTAAACACACGCACATACATATATATGTATATATATGACATTCATCTTTTCCAAGCTGCCCTCTGGCATATCTTTTCCATCTGATGTATTTCTGCTGCTAAAGCTGAAAGAGATTGCATAAAGGGAAAAAAAGGCACACAAACCGTGCGAAACAACAGACCCAAACTTGTGCAGACACTGGTGTGCCAGGCCAGTTGGGAAATCCCTCTTGGTACTGAACCACTCGTTGGACTCAAAAGTTTTTGCAATCCAAAGCCAATCCACTTTTCATTGCAGCAGTTTTTTTCCACCAAAGACCCAACACAGCCTGAACTGTTTATCACGCTATCTTGCCTACTTTCCCACTCTTTGCTGCCACACACGAATGAAAAAGAAACCCCCTCTTCATTTATAGCAGAATCAAAAATGCTCTAAAGCTTTTAGCTTTCAAGCAGATAAGTTTGCCTCAGGTGAACCATGAAGTTCTCTCTCCTCTGAAACAGGCTAAAATGTCAAGCTGTTTTTCCTTCACTTTTCCCTTTTTTCTGCTACAAGGATCACAGATTTTTCCTCCTATCATAAAAAACAAATGCCACAGTTAAAGCACATCAAGTAAGCACTCTTTCAAAATCTTCTAAAATTCAAGGAAGGAAGAAATATAATCATCTAAAAAAGAAAGAGAAGCAGCATTAAAAATCTGACTTCCTGGGTTCACTATTTCTCTAGGTATTTTCCTTGCTTCTTTGATCGGATCTTTCCTTCTTGATGCTTGTCTACAGCACAGATTCATAGTTCCAGACACAACATTTGCAGCTGTACAAGAAGGAAACATATGAAGTATTCCAATCGTTTTATTTGAATAACATTTATGAGCTCAATTAATTAGTACTTTTACCACACTCAGTGAAAAGAGGAAAAAGGAGAGGGAGAAAGAATATGCACCAGTTTGATAAACTGGTTAACTCAAGAAGGATGATGAGGTTTGCTCAGTTCAATGCCCAGAGTTGTCCCATAGTTCCTCAACTTATTTACTTCCAGTCATCATTATTCAACATGTGGTCACGATTTATTAGTCCATTCACAATCTATTGAGCCCAAAGCAAAACGTGCCAAAAACCATACATGATTCCTCTGCAATAACAAAGTCAGTTTCCTTTACCCTCTGTACTTTTCTTGTTTCCCTCACAGCTATTAATATAGATTGTGGAGGTATTCCTTCGGCTTTTTCTCTGCAGAGGGTGTTTTTTCTTCCTCTTCTTGCAAACTGTTTTCACCCGTGAAGACCATGTGGGAAGTTGAACATTACTAGCAGGTGTCTTTCCATGGGTTATTGATTGCTGTGCTGTAAAGATGCTCCATCTGGTTCTCAAATTAATTTTCATCAATTGCAAAGCTCTCAGGAATATGCAGGAGTAAGTCTATAGGATGACAAAAAAAGCGCGTTTTCACGTACATGAGCTGCACACACCAGCTCACTCAACCAGGTGCTCTGAGATGCATCTGCCTTTTCAGTTTAGCTGTGATGATTTTGTAAGATGCCCGTTATTCAAAACTTGAAATCCTTGGATTCTTCCAACTCTGCAAGGCAACGCACACACACATACAAAAAGAAGAAAGAAGTTAATAAGCCACAAAACAACTTAAAGATACAAGGACTGTTACAGTAATCAAAGCATTATGATTAAGGACTTTAGACTGGACTCCTATAAAATATCTGTATTAAATATAGATACATCCAATATTCAGACATACACTTCCAATTGTTCCCCAAATGTTCACAACTGACATGTAATGAAACAGATCCATAAAGGATACATTGGGGGGGGGGGGGGGGGAGAAAGAACTTTCTTTTCCTGCAGTCACTGGGGCATTCTCTTAAACAAAGATTCCACAACTTTGGAGTGAGGGTAGGGAAGGGAGATCTCAGTGGCAGAGCAAACACAGACCCCAAGGCACACAGAATCATAGAATGATTGAGGTTGCAAGGGATCTCTGGACATTATCTGGTCCAATCACCCTGCTCAAGCAGGGTCACCAACAGCCAGTTGCCCAGGACTGTATTCAGGCAGCTTTTGAATCTCGCCAAGGATGGAGACTTCACATCCTCTCTGGGCAACCTGTGGTAGTGCTCAATCATTCTCACAGTAAATAAGTGTTTCCTGGTGTTCAGAGGGAACCTTCAGTGTTTCAGTTTGTGCCCGCTGTCTCCAGTTCTGCCACTGGGCACCACTGCAAGGATCCTAGTTCCCTCATCTTCATTCCTTCCACAAAGTGTTTATGCAAACTACAAATATCTCCCTGAGCCTTTTCTTCTCCAGGCTGAACAGTCCCAGCTCTCTCAGACTTTCCTCATATGGAAGATGCTCCAAACCATGAAAGTACAGTGCTAATAGTCTCAAAAGAGATTGAGAAGTTTCCTCCAGGGCTTAAATTACTGCTTTAAAGGATCTAAGGTAATTCAAAATTAAAGCTTTAGGAGTTTGAATCAATATGGATGAATTTTAAAAAGACTACTCTTAAAAAGACTGCTCAAAAGTAGTCTTTCTAGATTTCAAAAGTCTCTATTTGAAGAATGGGTGAAATTCCCTAAAGTCAGTTATACACAGAAAAGTGCGAATATTGTTGAAGAGACCAAGCAAAAGGCTGTCCAGGGTATCCCAGAAGTTGTATCAGAAGTATCATACACAGTTACTGCATCTGTATGGTTACTGCTAAAGAGAGCTCCTTTTAATTTAGAATTGCATTCACGACATTCATCAAAGCTGTAAAAATTATCTTGTTTATATTAAATATGGCACTGTACTAACCTCACATTTTGAGGGTTATCAATAAGACCTTTTTTAAAAGTAAACCTCACAGATATAAAGGTGAAATCCTAAAGTTGTTTACAACAGTATTCGGCTAGCACACTTATCAGGAGCACTGTACATGAGGATTGGTGAGTCACTACCAGAACTTTTCAGCATTACAACTAACTGAAGATTTAAAAATAATGGCTGCTCCCATTTTTTTTCAGCATGATGAGCATACGAGAAACATCACCTGTACTCTCCAGATTTATGCTGTTTCTCAGTTACAGTCCTAAGAAAGTTCCTGTAAAGGAAATGTCAGAAAAACTTTCAAACTTTCATAACACACTGGTTTGAGGAAGAATTTCTGCACTTTTCCTATATACAAACTTGATCCTGTCAAGGATCAGCATTATTATTACCATATCCACTGGAGCCTTACTAACAAACATCTACATTCAAGTGTTGACATTATATATTAGTGGCATGTCTATTATGATGCAAGCGCACAGAGAAACAAAAAAAAGATGGTTTCTTGAGAAAACAGAAAGCCTCTGAAACGTCAGTTAGAACATCATGAGGTAAGCATTAAACAGAATTGTTTGAACTGTGCAAATACCACAGACTTTACAAGTGGATTTTAAAATACAGACAAGCATAGATGCAGTGGTTCAGTACAAAATCTGCATGCAATTTCTGTCCTTACTCACTGCATATAAAATTAATAAGTTTGAGAAAAAGAGTCTTCTGCATCTCGGCCAATAACCCTCTCTCACTTCAGGCCCATTTACCATCACATTCAAGATTAGACAAACCAAAAGCTCCTTAAAAATAATCATATTCTTATAAAAATATCCCAGCTGCATTAGGAATGCTGGACAGTGAGAGATAAAAATCTAAGAGAGCTACAAAAGGAATAAGGTCAGCCATTATTCAAACACTTCTCTCTTTCTCCACAGTATACCCTACAAGATTATTTTACCTTTAAATCACTGAGGGTCAACATTTCCTTTATGTTGTACTTATTAAAAATACTTTTAAGACTGCAGTGTCAAACACTCAAAAGATAGGCTGAATTAAAATGACATATATTATATATTAAGATTTAATTCTTTCTGTTCCCCTCTCTTTCATTTCTACCCTCTCGATATTTCCTAAGAACTAATTAAAAGATTCAGATGCCAGTCTTCCCTGAAGAAAATCAGTAACTAATTTAGCCACTCCCTCCCCTCCTCTGCCCTTACAGCAGTCCCACAGTTCTGTTCTTTCTCACATGTTTAAACCAAGCTTTTTGCTTTCCTTTTCCCCACCATGAAAAAACAGCATAATGGCTGCTAGGTCTATTGCAAAGCACGTGTAAAAAGCTGAGGATAAAAAGCATTACAGAAGACCTAAGTGTTATTTGCACAATCTTACCACTAGTCTGAATTCAGTTTGGGCTTCCCACATAAAGAGAACTTGGTCTTCCAGATAAAACTCATCCCAATTAAATTTTTAACAGCATTTTTTTTTTTCTAGAAATCATACCTTATGCACCTTTTCTGACAGAGCAGGCCAAGGGCCAACCATGCAAGTGCACTGGATTCTGGAAAAAATATTCATTGCTGCTGTTAAATTATTTCTAACACTACTAGACACTAAATATAAACAAATTGCAGTTACCTGCTTTCACTGCCACTTAAAAGAGTAGCTGAAAATACCTTTGCTCTCGATTTTCCCTTCAAGCAAGAGAGCTGCCTCTTGAGCTCACACTCTAATACTGTTTTGAATTTAAGCCCTGTGTTAAAAAATATTTCTTAAGTACAGGCACCTAATGAGACAAAAATGTATTAGACCTGTAACACAGAAAAGAAACACAAATATTTCATTTGACTTTGCTTTGAAAGCATAGATGTTCTCAAACGCAAAACCAGCAACAAGTTTCCACGTTACAGATATAAATTTAGATACTCATTTTAAGAAACGAGAATGAGCTTTTTAACAGTGGTTGTCATATGTTAATGTCAACATTTTTATCTCCTGTTTCCATTAACTCATATAAAGCGTGCTAAGCCACACCTGGACAACCAGGAAAATATTTGCTTGTTCTCATGCACCTTCCATTGAAGTGTCTCTTTTGTTGACAGAAAAAAATCATGCACAGCCAAGTGTACCAATTCTGCGGCAAGCTCTTCAGTACTTTATGTTTATTCAATATCCCACTAGTCAAGGCTCCAGAGCAGAGTATCTGAAGATGACGATAAAATGAGACAGGGAAGAAAGCAGTGAAAGAAAATTCAGGTGAGTATGCACTATTTCCAAATTATATCTTCAAAAAATTCAAAACCAAACCAAAAAAGAACTCATATCTTGCATTTTGAAGATTCTGACTGCCCAAACATCTTACGGAAAAAAATGCAAGCTACAGAGTCTTTGAAAAGTCAGGCTACTAGATTCCAGGATTCTTCAGCCTAACCAAATATCCTTCCTGCCAGACTTGCATGAGGTCAAAGGAAATTGCAGTTTTCCCTCCCTTTATAGTCTAAAAAGGAAAAAATATAAACCAGTATCCAAGACAGCAAGATACCTTAAAAAATGAGAGGCCACAAATTTCTATTTTGCTCTGAAGGATCGAACCACAACTGGTTCTGCACAATCAGATGATCCCATCAGCTATCAGATGGTGACTGTGGGAGTAGTCCTCAATGTTGCTACTGAACACTATGCCACAAAATTGGCACATTCTGTAATACAGTCATTATATTATAGTCTAAATACTATAGAGTAGAAGCTGGCGAGATGACACATTTTGTTGTTTATTTAGTTCCATTTCTAAAGTAACATAAATTATTAAATAATCCTACCCAAATGGAAAGAAAAACATTTAACAAAATTAACTACTCATTTCCTAAATGGCTAAAGTACACACAAGGAAAGACAACTAGCTTAAAAGCAAAAGGATTTTTATTTTTTAAAAAAGGGCAATTCCATAGGGAGAAAATGTAATTTTGACCTGAATGAGTACTGATTTTTTCCTTCTTTTACTCATATCTTCTAATTATCTTTGCTTTATTCACCTTCCATTGTGGTGTGAGTCACTGAGGTTAACATCGTTCTTTTGTATTACACACCAAAAGGAGTGTGACCAGCAGGTCGAGGGAGGTGATCCTGCCCCTCTACTCTGCCCTCGTGAGACCTCACTTGGAGT
>JANRGW010030040.1:22387-50696 GCA_024733675.1 Psilopsiagon aymara
GCACCTCCTGTATGAAGACAGGATGAGAAAGTTGGGTCTGTTCAGCCTGGAGAAGAGAAGGCTGTGTGGAGACCTCACAGCAGCCTTCCAGTATCTGAAAGGGGGCTACAGAAATGCCGGGGAGGGACTCTATTAGGGACTGTGGTGACAGGACAAGGGGTAATCGGTTCAAACTTAAACAGGGGAAGTTTAGATTGGATATGTGGAAGAAATTCTTTACTGTAAGGGTGGCAAGGCACTGGAATGGGTTTCCCAGGGAAGTTGTGAACTCTCGATCGCTGGTGGTGTTCAAGTCCAGGCTGGACAGGGACTTTGGTGGCATGGTTTGGTGTGAGGTGTCCCTGCCCATGGCAGGGGGGTCAGAACTAGATGATCTTAAGGTCCTTTCCAACCCTAACTATTCTATGATTCTACAATACACAATTAATTTGGAGGACATGATTCTAAACAAATACCAACAGGCTAACTACTCCTTGTTCTTCATCCCTGGAAAAAAATGAAGGAAGAGTAGATAGGGGGAAAAAATAAAAGAAGATGCTTGATTTTTGTTCTGTTCGTTCTTAAATGGTTTTCATTCCACAGCATTTGTCCTTGAGTAATTCTAGACGCTTTTCTACTACTCAGGAATGGCTGCATGGCCTGGGCAAGACAGTCAGTCACGCTAAGCAGAGACATAAAGAAGTCTGTAACCCCAACACAGCTGCACAGAAACAGACACATAGCAAAGGTGTAATGCTAGGCACTGTGACTGTAACTGCCACCCAACTAATACAGACACTGTAAAGTTAGTTATATGCACCTCTATATTATTAAGCAAATAAAACTGACAGAAAACGTTATCTGTTGGCATATTGAGAGAAGTGAAGCTTGTATTAGTGGCTGTTCAGCAGACATTCCTTGTGAATATTGACAAAATTTATTTCAGTGTAATACTTTGACAAGCTTACAACCATCTCCTCCACCAAATTATGCTCTCAGAGAAGTGAAAATAAAAACAGTAGTAGCTGATTGGTATTCCTGATGTACTGAAACCCTCCTGGGTTCTTGTAATGGGGAAGAAGGCAATATATGTATCTTGCTTATGTTTTTTTAAAGTGCAAGATCTTTTTTCCTGTATAGCTCCTATATAAAAAATAAGGGAAATACTTCTATTATGTCTAGAACTATCATACATACTCCACTTTCAATGTCTGATGCTACACAATCCAATTAAATGGGAGTTAAATTAAAAAAATACAGTTTGGAAGAATGAGCAAGAAACAAATTTTAAGATGTCTTCAGGAAAAATATTTTCAAGAAAAACACCACGGGTCCTTAAGAAAATTGTTAGAAGCTATTAATGGGAGTTGCCAAATTTATACACATTCTCCAAAAGATGGAGGCATGAAGACATAAAATTCAGTAAATTGTCAGAAGTGTAGGAAGTGAGGTAAATAATTACGCTGTTCACAGGGAAAAGAAGTTAAAAAAGATAAAACCACTGCCACACTCCACACTAAGGGTATATAAGCCAAACAGAACCTACCAAAAGAGAAAACCCTAACTTAGGTGTGGGGTTTTATTTCATTTTGTTTTTATAAACACTTTCTTTAGACTGCAGGTGAATAAATATTGTGTCCATTTGTGAAAGAACTGCTGTAAGTCCAGTTAATCAGCTACTGGTCAAACACACGGGAAATTTCTGAGTCAAATACTGCTGGATCTGTTATGCTTTCATGTCAGGGAAGCAAACCAGAAAAAAAACTGAAGACTGAACTTCAGAATACAAATCATTCAGCTGCAAGACAAATAAAAGTATTGCTGCTCCCACAGCTCTGTTTGCTTCTTCAATGCCTCACACAGCACACCATGCCCCTCATTTAAGCTAGGACCATTCAAGGATGCTGCACTCTGAACTACATCAGAGAAATGAGTCAATTAAGAACTTCAAAAATGAAGATTCACAATATAAATCTGCTTTGCCCAATTCAGGTGCACCCTCACAGGCTTCCCTTGTGACAAGCCATACCCCTCCAGCCTCTCCTAACACAAGCATTAGCAATCTTACAATCATGCAGTTCAGGAAGCTGATCTTGACACTCCGAAACAGCAATCTGTTTTAAGTGAGCTTCCCTTCATGAACTCAGCATGCACATGCAGCAGCACTATTGTCAATGTAAGAAAGGGAGTGGGAGGCATGGCACCACAGCAGCTTATATTTCGATCAGTGTGAACTGTGCTCAAAAGTTGGTTTTTGTTTTAAGCTGAAACAATCCCCAACACAGCCCCAGCACAGTCCCATATTGAGCTGACAAAATGGAGAAGGTGAAACAGTACAGCACAAGTGAGGACCAGAAGGGAGGAGTACTTGCAACTACGATTGCCACATGAAGGCTTCTGATGAGAAAATTGGGGCATGGAATATTTCTGAACTCAAGGGTTAACTCTCAGAAGGGAGGGAAGCAAAGTTTGCCTTTTGAGGATGAATTTAAGATGGCTGTCACAATGTCCTGGAGATAAAGCCACCCATCAGCCATGAAAATATGCCTCATTCTCAAATAAACTAAAGTGGGTGGAAATACTTCAGATAGATGTTGAAAGTCCTCTTTCAGAACAGAAAAATGCACAAATAACATATATTACCCTTTTAAATAAATTGGAGATTTACACCACTGAAACCCACATTCAAAGTCTTTAGAGATTAAAAGAAAAGTAAAGCTCAACCAAGAAATTGCCTTCCCTTACAAGTGTCAATCTTCTCTCTCAAGAAACAGCTGCAATCCTCACAGCACTTCACAATGTATACTTCAGGGGACACTTGCTTAAAAAGTGGTAACAACTGTGCCTCATTAATGACATTCAAAGATCTTCAAGGGAGGGAGCCCCAGCTCTCACCATATCTTTTCCATTGAACTGACTGCGCTGACCTTGCCTGTAATTACAGAGCAATTTACTTCCCATAGGAACGCTCTGCAGCCTGCAAACATCCCTTGAGCCTGCAGCAGTTCCAGCTAGCTCCTAATTATCTTCAATATCTACCCACAGGCTCTTTGAATACTTCTCATGTGAACATACATTGAAGTTTGGGTATCCTCCCCCGAAATCCCAATACACCATTGTATGTGACATATGTACTGCAATACTGTAAACCAAACATGAAATAAAAAAGGAGGGGAACATGAAGGCAGAAAATAACAGAAGCCACCAGCTTTTATAATTCAGAAGAGCCACATAAACAAGAATTATTTCTGTTGGACAGCAAGCCATATTTCAATCAGAAGTCTGATAATCGCTGCGAAGCAGTTTGAGTGTGACATGTTGCAGCGGGGAAGGACACTGCGTCAGCCTGCAGGGAGGGAGCTCCTGGCGATGCCGCATTACAGGTGTGAAGTGGATTGTGAGTATGAGCTTCCCACAACGCAGCCCTTTGCTCACCACAGGCTGCTTGTCTAGAGCTGTGCATCAAGGCAGGAGACCCTCAGTGGGCTGGATTGTTTTTATTATTATGTAGATATTTTTAATGCAAAAAGATAACAGTTGCAGTTTTCAAAGAACTTGGGTTTCTCAGTCTTTGGCTTTGGGATTAAGAACTTAACTCTAGTCCTGACTGTCTCTCCTACATGCTGTAACTAAAGATTTCAGTATGTGCTGGAGGACTTGCACCCAACCCACAACCACTGCTTAGAAGTCTGGATGCAGAGGAGGGATACTCCTGCCCTCACAATAGAGATCCAAAGCTAAGGAACAGTTTCATCTCCTTTCTGTAACTGTCCCCAATTTGTTTCAAGTTCCATGTTTTTTCCCCAAGGCTGTGGAAGGTTATGTCAAGGTTTCCTGGTTAGAAGAGGCATATAATATCATGAATATAAAGTCAAAGAGTTATTTGCTTTAGATGCAACCTTGACAAGTAAGTGTCACTGAAGAGGCCTTTGTAAATGCCAGGAGGTTTAAATGGACAAATGCAGCAAAGTAAAGACTTCTGTACAGAAGTGAGTTGTTTCACTAGCAAGACTTAGAGGGCAGGCGCAAGTGCCCAGTTATGTGAATGATGGTTCCAAGCTGCCCTGTCCAAATTATAGGCCAAGAGTTGACTGGTCACCTGTACAGACCAAAGCAAGAAGGCTAACAAGAAGCAGGCACTCTCTATGGACAGTCATGTTCTAGTGGGTAAGCTGAAGGCAGGAAGGCAGATTTACCCCCAAGTAAATTAGCACAGCAGCCTTCGGTCAAATAGCTTTACTTTGCAGAGGTCTTCACAGTCATGATTCTCTCTTCATCCTGGCCAGATGCTTCTTTTAGACACATGCAAGATTTATGGAGACAAAACAGAAAATTGTGAAGCAGGGATAAGAAACAACAGTAAGCTGTAGTCACAAACAGCTCTATCATTATTGCATAACTACAACACTATCACCTTTTTAGTAAGAATTCTGTAATAGGCAAAAATTGCTGATTACAGAGGTATTCAGTGGAAGGACAGCTATCAAGGACTGTGCCTTCTATTTTTTTAAATATGATACAAAAAATATGTGTTAAAATGATCACAGATGATAATGAAAAAAACCAGATTTTCAGAAACTCTGGAAAATTATAATCAGGGAGCCACATGACTTATTTTAACTAGGAGTTCTGAACATTTCACTTTAATGCTGTCAATGTAAAAAAGAGACTACTCAAATCTTGTTTATAAAATTCATTTCCATAATTAACTGACAATGAACTGAGATGCCAAATCTTCCCAATCTGCAAAGAGCAAGCCTTTGAAAGGTATCATTTTAAATATAAAATTTAATCTTTTTATATTGTATTGATACATCTATTTCTTAACATGGCAACATCTCAAGACAGCCAGATCTTGTGTAATTCATTTAACTCTGCACAACTAGCAGACAGTGCTTGCTTCTAATTATAATCTCTATGAAGTTATAAAAATGCTCTTCCAATGAACATCCAGATTTCACCAAGAAAGTAAACAAATGTTGTAAATTTGCATTTTGGGTTTTTTAAAGTAATACTTTCATTACTTCTTAGCTATCCCTGTCATTAATTTTATTACCTATTTCTTTCAGGAAGCTGTATAGATGCAGTAACTCAAACTTCTGGGACCAAAATACTTCTCTTCCTCAACAAAAAGCTCTCAATGCCTCTTTAAATGCATCTTTACCTAACCTGTACTTACAAGATCTATTTTTCTGGTAAAGCTCAGATTCAGAATCTGGGAGACATTATCACAGTTAAATCTATACCTTTTAGATAAATATTCACACAGAGCTAATGCATTCACATAAACACAAAGCTAAAGTTACCCATGATTAACCAGGAAAAAAAATGCCCACTGCCATTCTTTGGATTTTCTTCTTTGCCATTGCCAAGTTTCACCTTACTGCCTTTCCCAAGAAGAATTAAGGATCTCCAGATGAAGGGGGTAAACTTTTCAAAGCAACCAGAGAAAGACAGACTTGACTGAAGAATGTCAGCTTCATATATTTTCTACTTTATTTTGAAAACTTGGATTTTGGAAAGGAATACAATTGCATTTCATAGATAAGGAGGTACTTAGCAGGTTTCTTCTGCTAAATCTGACAAATACAGGTCATACTTCTGCAGCACTCATGCTTTGCTCATGCAAAGGATGCCTTCTTTTTTGAATGTAACTCTAAATTCCCCAGGATTCTGTCATGTTTGGAGATTCTAGCCAAAAGTAACAATAAGAAGATAAAAGCAATTGGAGATAATTTAATAAATAAAATTTTAAAGCTATGTTATATACAGTCACTTTTTTCCTTCTATGCCTAGAATTACTATACATTTAGACAAACTTTGTTTAGTACTATCACTTCTTTATTCAGTAAGTACTTCACAAAGTACCTCAAGAGCTACATAAAAGCCCCATACTTACTATTACAAGTGCTATTTCTGTATGTTCATGGGAAGGAGTGAAAAAGTGGAATGATTAGAAGCGGAAAAAAGAAAACCAAAACAAAAAAACCCTCCCAAAAACCCCAAACCTACAAAAAAACCCACAAAGACCAAAACTGGTAACTTATAATCCACCCTGATGATTCCCTTTATAAAACTCAGCATCTGTACTGAAGGTTCTTCTGTGTTTGGAAAGTCTGCTTGCAAACTGCTCAAGGAAAATTCAGCTGCTTTTCCTGGTAAGCAAGGTAACATCATAATCTTGCAGTGTCAGTGGCCCCCTTGAGCTATTAAAACAAACATATAAACCCATCTTTTTCAGGATTCAATTCTATAGCTTAAGAGGATCAGTATATGCTAGTTTCTTTTTAGATTCAAGGAACATAAGACAGTATACTAGTTCAGTATCTAATGCTACCATGACACCTCAATGCTCTCTCCATTAACTGGCTATTATGCACAGACCACAGAATACCAGTTCACTAGGAGAAAAACATATACTTTCCTGTTATCTATTCTAGCTAATTGCAATGAAATTAACACTGCAGCATCTGCTTGAAACAGCCATTACATTTGATCTGCACTAGATGGATGCACAAAACAAACATTACTTCAAAAAAAGGTAAAACATACAGCATTTCATAAAGCTGATACCAAGCTTCTGAAATTAAGTAACTCAACAATGACATTTTAAGAAAATTCTACCCCAATAACTAAAATGATTTATTACATTCACTTACTCCTCTACTGAATGACAGTATAAAACAAAGTCAATAAATACAAATATCAGAATACAAAAGCTCTATTCCTAACTATCAAAAGAATAAAAAAAAACTAAATTAAATATGGGAAAAATCTAATTACTCAGTTATTCCAAAACTGCTAATAATACCTGATACAGATGCTGACTTCACTGGACTGTCAACCTACCAACTCTGTACTGGGCTATTGATTAAAATGATGCAAGATATAAAACAAACAAACAGACTTAAAAATCTGTTATACTTCATATGCAATCCAGAGATGATACATTTGCCTGAAATCAGCCTATTTCTTTCTAAAAAGATATAAACCAAGACATTATACATAAGCATCCTGTCTTGTCATGGTAGCCCATCATAGCAATGGCTGTACTACTGCCACTGTTATTTCTCCTTGCGCCCATATTGTATTCCTCTGTTACAAGCTCTATAATGCTGGTGCCACTGGTCAAAGTGAATAGGGAAAGGCTACTAGGATTATCTCTGAGAAGGATGAGTAACCAACACATAATGTTCCTAGGATGAGCATTTCAGTGCATGCATAAAACTGCAAAGCCATAACAGAGCATAAGCAAATGCTACACATCATTCCAAACTTGTTAAGTATATTTATAAATAACTGTAGCATGGATGGTGAATGGATAAATTTTCCACCACAGTAATCATGAAAAAAGCAAATCCCCAAAGATAATTATCATACAGGAACAAATAATTTCACAAATTAATGTACCTGACAGATTTGCAGTGTGCCAGTATCTTCCAAGTATTCCCTACAGTGTCACTCCCACAGTAACCCATCAAAGATCTACCACTAAGAACAGGAGTAAACTACATTGTACTGATGGATAACCACTAAAACCATAAAGCAAATATTCCATCCTTTCCTGTCCATCCCTATCGGATGCAAAGTCCATAAGCTAGTAAACCCCAAAAGGTCCCACTCAAACATGGTAACATTAAGAGGGATGCTAACAAACCTTATTTTCTTCCCCTTTCCCTCAAGAATGATCGAAGTAGAGAATTAAGTCTTAGGAGCTCTCTAGAACTTCTTTCCTGTTTCCATCCATGTAGACAGAGATATTCTACCCTCAGTACAGCAAGACAGCTATGAATTGTCTGCAATGCCTATCTGGTCCATTTAATTATCTTGCATGTATTTACTTTTTTTCTTTTGTTATTTCTACCAGATATTAAGTAGGTAGGAGACAGTATTAACAAGATTCATGGATTTACTCACCCCCCCTTCAAGGCAAAATGTCCATAAAATAATACCATCTCCAATCCATCACATTTCTTTTCAGCTGCTTAACTACAATTATCATCTGAAGCAAAGTACTTTCTGAAATCTCGTAACAGATGCAAGCAAAAAAAAGCTGGTGAGTTAATACTATCACCTCATGCCTTATGCTGATTAAAGCTTGAGAAGCTAAAGCTCACATCAAAAAACCATGTTACACTGATATATGAGTTGACTGAAACCAGTAACGTGGCTTTTTAGAAATTAACTCACATGCTTTTAGTTTGCACTTACATGTTTACAAATTTTCACTTCAGATGAAGAAATCCATCTCACAGAGGACAATATGCACAGTGAAATAAAGCAAGACACTGCAAGATTCTAGACAGATGTACTAGAGCAATGGGGAGCTGCAGGGATCTGATTACAGACAGCATCTGCTGCTAGGCAGTCAGTCTCCCACTGGGCTGGAGAGCACATACACAGGGATGTTCTACAATAAAACAGTGTTTGTTTCTTATATAGAGCCTTACAAATGTTGCAGGATTATTCCCTCTCAATGCTTCAACACTGTAACTTCGCAAAATTCTTAAGCAAAGCCTAGCAAGGCACTTACAGTTTCATAACAATGCCCCTTGCAATGTGTTCTGCAATTCTTGGATCTGTTGCTCTCCTTGCAAAAGCCAAAAGCCAAAGTACAAAGCAACTCCTATAGACTGACAGCAAATGCCCTTTATTGCTGCTTCTCAAAACTGCACCCATAGCAGCCAGAGCTCTATCAAGCTAAATGCAAACCCAAACCTATCTCCTGGAAGGCCACGTGCAATTTGCAAAGAAAATCAGCACATAAGCAGGTCATCTACTCTGTTCAACATCTGTTATTGTTTTATTTGCTCTGAAGAAGAGCTACAAATAGCTAACATTTAACCAATTTTCCAAAGAAGCATCTATAATTACATTGGTATGCCCTATGGAAACACTATCAGGTTTCTCATAGCAACCTTCAATGATTCAAACAGCTAGCCCTGTTCTTCCCACAAAATTATTAATACTATGAGAGCAGCATCATTCCTCAATAGAAGAGCTCATATGTGACTGGCAGAATTACCATTATCAATGGTAATCCCACAGCTTTATGACATCTCTAGAGAAATAAACTTCCATAGCAAAAGTAGCAGTACATTCAGTACTTATACACAGTAAGGCAGGATAGCTTCTGTAAAATCTTTCTCACCAATTACAATGCCTTGAATGCACACATTGAAGTCTTTTTAGCAACCCTGTAAGACAGGCAAGTTCTGATTTCTGTCCTAACAGATGAAGAAACCAAAGGTACAGGCCTGCAAGACAAGCAAACTTCACAGCATGCTTCTTTATCTCAACCACCTCTATAGCCCACTCCAATTTGCCTTCCTAGATCTCGCTCTCCACTGCTGGCTGGATGTCGTTCTGACACCTTAGGCAGACTCAGTTTCTTAAAACATAAGAAAAAAATTATTAAAAAGGCAAGGAGTGTTCTGTGGTCTTTGGGAGCTGGATCAACTCACTGAAGGGTCAGATGAGTGTTGGAGCTGAAGCAAAGGAACAGGCAGGACCCACAAGACTTTGGTGCAGGGAGACCTCTCACAAACGGAAAGATGATAGATCAGCACAGCTGCATCATGGAACTTCCCCATGAGACAGAGCTGGAGCACCCTCCTTAATACTGAAGGCCAAGATCGCACCAAAAGAAGAGGGAAAAATTTACCATTAATGGCTTCTAGTCTGTGCCATGATCCTATTCACCACTGTCTGTGGCTCATTTGCTGTTTTTCTGTCCATGTCAATCTTGCTTCAATGCTTAACATGTTTTGGATCCACAGGAAAAGCCATAACCAACATTCTGCTTTCTGTTTGATAATATTTGACAATATCAATCACCATTTGGTGAAATACATCTTGTTTCAAAACACTTCAGCAATTCACTGCAGATAGACAGATACTCAGGCCAGGTTAATTCAGAAAGATTTACAGTAATCACAAAGAGTTACTATCTCAAATCATCAAGCACGGAGACTTGATTTTAAAATACAATTTTAATTTGATTTTGCATTTCTACTCCTTTCCTGAAAGAAAGCTTGCTACAAGATAATCTTAAACTGATGTTGATTTGCAAGTAAATATATCTTATACCTCATATTTGATATTTCATTTTGCTAACTTTAATGCTACAATACATTCACATTTAAACAATTACATAATTTAAACACATTTATTCAGATCAATGATTTTCATACTTGATGTTAAGAATGATAAACAGTCTTTCTCATTTTCTGGACCAAATGTTCTCCAAGCTATCATGTATGTACCACTGACACAAAGTATATGCGTACAGAACATTGCAAGTACACAAGGTACTCTGAACAATTACAAGACCCAGCTTAGAACAGAAGTTACTATTGCCAATAGCCAACTCCAATGTTAGCAATGTTGTCGGATATAGCAAAAAAACAGCTGGAATATTTTGAAGGATTACATTTTAGGATTATCTTCCAAACTCACAAGTGTATCAGGTTACTTTCAAAGGAACCTAGAATTCCACTTACATAATTCCAAGTTTTGCAAGATTTAGAGAAAGCTACTGATAAAACTCCACTAGGTGTTTGATTCATATGCTTCTGCTAATCATGTTTGCATTGAAAATGAAATTTGTTGGGTTTTTTTTAATAAACAGAATCATTACCTTTGGCTACCGAACTGAGCTGACTTTCTGGAGACTGCACCACACATCAACAGAAAGCTGATCTCAGCATCACATTTCAGTTTTTTTACATTTTGTAAGAGGTAAACAATCCTTTCCAGTTTCTCCTTGTAAAAAAAAAAAAAAAAAGACATTAACTATACTGAAATGAACACACAATTTTCCATCTATGCCTACTGAAGAAAATCCGTTCCAAGCCAATCTGCTCCTTCAGCAAACTGAATCCAATTATTTATCCAGCAATTTCCCTCATTTCAGTGATCTGATATACTTTAAAACTTCAGCAAAAAACATTCAAGCAGTATGTACTCACATTTCTTATTAGCAAAGCTATTTTATTTAAATTTGACAACTTATTTAAAGGCTAAATTTACTACAATAGACTTAGACAAAAAGCTCCACATAAAAATAGTATCTTTTACATCTATTTTTAGCTACCATGTAAATGCTCGCTACCATTGTAGTAAAAAAAGACTTCTGACTATGGTACTGTAAGAAAGGCTTCTCCACTATGAACCCTTATCTGCACCTCCATCACAGCACAAAAAGGTCCTGAATCTCAGTTTCAAAGCTGACACTGAAGATAAAACCAAGCTAAAAAGCCAAATTCTAAAATAAATTGCATGAGGTACAGGCACACATTCTCTTCTAATCTTTCAGCAGGGGACTGGTGACAGCCTCTACCAGGTATAGCAACAGAAGACATATCAAACAGTCACAGCCAGACTTCGATATATTTTGCCTGCTAAAGCCCTTTAGACATACTAGTTTGATTTCTTCGAAACTTCATGAAAAGATACAAGTTTTCACACTTTGAATCTCAACATACACAAGATTTCAGATAGATTCAATATGGCATGAACAATGCATATATCAGATTCATAATACAGAAGCTATGCAGAAATTAGTATTTCTACTTCCCCTCATTCCAAGCCATCTGCATATGCACACATGGGAAGAAAAATGATCATTGCTATTTGACAAACCCTGCAGTGTCATATGGGAGCAGTAGGTCAATCTTTAGAAGACTGCTTAAACCTGACCAGCGCCTGATCTCCTCCCTTCCAGCTGACAGCAGGTCATGACAAACATTATCCTCATCATGCAATGACAGAGCTGGAGGGAATTCTTCTATGAGAAAACAGAAACATGAGGAGCAAGTTTCTTTCTGGGAAGATGGGGTGAATTAAGGTCATATTGAGAACAGGCAAGTGGTTCACAGGGCAAAAAGGGCACTGGATTAACATGTGGAATTTACGCATTTTTATTCTGAAGTCATAATGCTAAAGCTTTTGGGCAAAAGGCCCAAATCAGACTTTGGCCATGACTGAGTAAAACAGGCCAAGAGCATGTACATACATACTACAGAGCATCATCTGACATCTAGTACAAGGCATGTTTAATTAGCTTAGTAAGGATAGAGAGTTTGGGGGAGAAGGTTGGAAGGATCTGTGTCCTTCAGTCTAGCAACAGCATCCCTGAAACACACTTAAAAAAAACATCAACCCTGAAAACAAACCCAATATTATTTAAGCTTTTTTTTAATTAGCATGACAATTAGATGCTAAAATATTTGACATGTGAAATGACATGTTCATAAAATCCACTATACAAGACAATCTTGTCTCAATATATCAGACACTAAATTCACATAGGGATATAGGAGTGCTTTGTTACAAAAACAATCAGCAATTACATTAAAGACTAAATGCTGATGAAAAAGATAGGATGGCAGTGACTCTTTTCATGCTATTCCCATAAAGACACAACTGATAAAAGCACACAAAAGGCATTTGCCTTAAAAAAAAAAAAAAATTAAAACAGATTGCAAAATCCTGAGAGAAGAGAGAGTACTATCCTCATGACAGATTCTTTCCAGACATTGTTTGCTATTACTGTAATCACATCCCCTGACTGGGGCTGGGGAAACAGGACAAGACACACAAAAACACCTCTTTGACAACCCATATGTCTGTCTCAGCCCAAAAACTGTATATAATGCCAATACCTCTGCTTCATTTTTGTTTCTGTATGACACAAACATGCACCATAAACCAGCTGTGGAAAACAGAAAGCAACCTTTCCATCTGATCAAGGCTTAGGTTCAGCAAAATATGTCTTGACATGATCAAGCTACAAGCCACTATGATACCCGGCTGACTGTGGGTATAACCACAAAGAGCCAGGGCATTTGACTGAATATTACAACACAATCAATTTCTATAATACTAAGGATCTAACAAGCCACTGACAATAAACATTTCTTTTCTAGCTGAGAAAGCAAGCTGC
Organism: Psilopsiagon aymara; assembly: GCA_024733675.1. NCBI lineage: Eukaryota > Metazoa > Chordata > Aves > Psittaciformes > Psittacidae > Psilopsiagon > Psilopsiagon aymara. The sequence goes on from JANRGW010030040.1 coordinate 35,313, forward strand.
TGCGTGGCAGCATTTTCAGGCTTACCACTGACATCATGCTAAGAAAGGGGTAATTGTCCCAAGGCAGATTTTGACTTCTCACCAGCATGAGGGAGTGTCTTGTTTATAATCAGACTCATCAGTAAGGATTTCAGAATTTAGAGGACAAGGAAAAAAAAAAAAACAAAACCAACCAAAACAAAAAAGCACAGACTAAATAAACTTGCTTAAAGAAAATCTAAGCTTTTGCCCACTTTGTTTGTAAATACTAGAAAAAAAATCTGCAGAAACTACGCCATGTGAATGAGTGCTAGGGAAAATACAATCTGAAGTATCACATTTTTTAAGCCTTTAATCATTCAGACAGTGGAGAGTACGGGACATCTCATATCAATTCTGAAACCCCTAGTGTAAGAAGAGAGATTATGACTTTCTGAGCAGGGGCTTTATATCATTTTTTGTCTGAACAGTCTTTTGACCGGAGTTCTGGGCCTGAAATTTTCCAAAACAATGAACAAAAGGTCTTCGGCTCTCAGCTCACAGCATGCATGCTGCAAAGTGCACTAGATATCCAAGTGCTACCAAACAAGTTGTGCACTTCTGTGAGTTTTATTTAGTATGGAAACCAGAATTCCCACAACTCTTCCCTCCCTATTACCACTTATTCATACTTTGAAATAGTCTGCAACAAAAACTTGAAAAAGAAGGCTTGAATATTATGGTACACACCACGTAACAAACATCAGTCTGGAGAGCAGAAACCTTAACAGGCTCTCTTCCAGCAGCTATGCTTGGTATCAATCGCATAGCCACAGGAACTTGCCCTGAAAGAAAAGCTCAAAACTGCAGAGAAACATGACAGCATTATCATCTTTTGACAAATGTAAATCCCTGAGAAATCCCTGAATTTACTCAGCTAGTCAAAGAAGGCAAGTAAACCTCTGAAGACAGAGAGTAAGTCTCTCGAAAAATAGAAAGGAAAAAGATAGGTAAACTAGACACATTACATATAGAGGTGGCAGGCAGCTCAAGGTGAGACACTCAGGAAGCCTCACACCATAACCTAAGAAACCTAGAGAAGAAAATTAACATGAAAGAATGCAATTTTGTTTTTCATATCTTTCATGGCATTTTTCATTTGTTAAATTTCTGAACAAACATCTGCACCAGAACACTGATAAGCCTCCGAACAAAAAGCAAGGACCCTCTTGACCTTTCTTCTCACTCTCTGTGACCTAAGGAATTTTGTATTTGCCTCTTTGCCTTGAAGTGTAACTCTCCTCTTCACAAGGTCTCTACCTACACCTAGATGCAAGAAGAGAACAGTCCTGTTAACAGCTGACTTCACAAGAGAACCAGCTTCATACCTGTATTACGAAATTAAGTCTCACTTCTAAAAATAACAGTGCTTTAGTTCAATGAAAGCACCCAACTTCACATATAATGCAAAGATGGTGCTGTGCAGAAATTTAGGCTACATAACCTTAATGTTTAATTCTCATCTTTAACAAATCTATGACATGGATAAATTTTTTTTGGCATACTGTATGCCACACTATTCAAAAATAAATCTGGAGCACAGTAGCTAAGTATTGAAGAAAATTATTGTGGGGATTAGCAGTCTGTTTTCCAGAAACAATCCCAAACAGATAGGATGAGACTTTTCAACAAAAGAACACCTCTGTTTTCTTCATACTGCTTCAGTAAACAGAGACATTGCTAAAAGATTGTGAAAATGAAAAATCCCACAAGCTAACTCAAAGATCTGAGGCTGAAAAACATCTCTATGGATAAAGCTGAACAGTCTACAGATGCGTTTTCTATTACGCAAGGGAAAAGAAATGCACCAAAAGCTGCTGAATCAACCTTTCTGTCACAAATGTACCCTTACCAATGAATGAGATACAGACTTGTCACTGCTAACTCTCAAAACCCTCAACACACCAAATTTTAATTCCGCAACACTGTGGACCCTTTGTGTGATTCACTGTCTGCTACAAACAGGTGGAAGAATCTTTCAGCTACCAGAGTACTTTATGTGGATATGTCTGAACATGTACCCTACACAAGTACCTCATCCAGGCATGCACTTTCGCCAACCTTATTATGTTAAAGTAGCACTACTTTGCACCATTGCTGGTTTACAGATGTCAAGTGATAAGCCAAGAGTTCACAATCTCAAGAATCAACAAGAAAACAAGGAAATAACGAGACACACAATATTTATAGCTTAGCCTGCCCTATTTCATTCCCTTCTTTTTGCAACTTTTCCAGTTTAACCTTTCCCTAGCCTAGTCACGTTCACTTGAGTGAACATTTGACTCATTTTCAACTGCATGATTATTTAGAATCATAGAACAGTTAGGTCTGGAAAAGGACCTTAAGATCATTTAGTTCCAACCCCCCTGCCACGTGCAGGGATACCTCACACTAAACCACGCCACCTAAGGCTATGTCCAACCTGGCCTTGAACACCACGAGGCATGGAGCATTCACAGCTTCCCTGGGCAGCCCATTCCAGTGCCTGACCACCCTTACAGTAAAGAATTTCTTCCTCACATCCAACCTAAACTTCCCCTGTTTAAGTTTGAGATGAATCTGAACTTTGATCCTTTTATCTGGTGTCCTAGAACTCTACTAGCCTCAGTGACCCTACGAAACTTATGAAAATAGCATTATTCCACATATACTGGGTAAAAGACAAGCATCTCGAGGCAATACAGAAGCCCATGATAGAACTGAGAGAGAAGTACAGGAGCTCTGACTCCCAGTCTGCTGCTGTACTCGTCAAGTACAGCACAACAAAAATGAAATTCAAATGTAACTGTTCACTTAGACTGACACAGATTCATTTAAAAATCAAACCCAGCATTTCAACAGAACATTCATCTACACAGGATTGCAGTTGCTTTTTAAGATGTTGTATTTAAATGGCAGCAACCTCCCAGAGTCTACTTCAGCTTTCTAACCACAAGACCCTGCTAGAGTAAACACCAAACAAGCAGAGGCAGAACTCTGAACACACCAGGAATTACTAGAATACATGAGGTTATCTGAGAGATAAGCAGGGCTTCCCTTACACACATGATTCTGAAATCTGATCCAAGGAACTCATTCATTTATCTATTAGCAGGCCTGGAAAAGATGCCAAAGTTCATTAGGATTTCTTAAATGAAGGTAAAACTCCAGATCATTAGACTTAAGTGAAAATAGGACAGAACCCTTTTCTAAATGCAGATCTTCCTGGGCAGCCAAGTATGTCTACATGCAATTGTTATTTACTTTAAAGTTGGGGCAATTCTCCAGATAGTTTAGATCAGCTATCATAATGAGGTGCTTTAGAACAAAAAAAGACAAAAACAACAACAAAAGAAAAATTCAAGATTTCTTTTTTGAATATATTTGCTATGATGATGCAGAGGCAAAAAGAGCAGAAACAAAACAGTCTCGTCTTGCATACCACAAAACTGCAAAATTTTAAACTTCAACAAAGGCAAAGACAGTATCAGCCAGGAAATACGGTCACAACTCTTAACCAGAAATACTAGAAGAAACTGTGCTAAAAGTTGTGAAAACAACACCCTCCCCCCTCAAAAAAAAAAAAACACACAAAAAAATAAACCAGCACCCCCAAAAAAACAGCCTAATCAAGGACACAAACTCAAAGAAATCATGTATTCTTCAATACTCTCCCCAGTGCTCTCTCCATTCAACCTGCATCACCTCAGGCCTATTCTTTTCAATAGTATTATCAGCCCACACATGGAGAGGTACACCCAAAAATGTCATCTGGGGCAATCAAAACAGTAACAGAACTGAGCACTGTCAGCATTTAGAGATCCCTTATTCAATGCTTCCATATCAGTCTGGCCAGTGAAGAAGACAACAACCCAAACCTCTTAAGATACTCAAAGAAAGAAAAGTTATCCTAAGAGCTTGAGCAAGTATTAAGCTCAGAAAGCAATGAATTCTTAGTCTATACACAAACAAAGCAAAGCAGAAGTAAACAGAAGTGAAAACAAACAGTTGCACATCAGCATGGAAACTCACTCATCAGCCATGTTATATGTCAAAACTGTGATAACACAGCTGGAGGTGAATCATCATGATCCAAATCCTCATGACACATTCGTTCCACTATACCTTCCTTAACCAAAAATGGACAACTAGTAGCAGATATACTCCTGGAAACAGTATAAAAAACATTTTATCATTTGATTGTCTTAGGAGGTTTTTTCATTCTCTGCCCAACATAAAGCAAATGAAGATCACTTGTTGATTTTTGGACTCATCTTTGGACAACAAAGGACACAAATTCAAATCCAAACTAGGGAACAAAGTTTCCCAGTATTTCTGGAGTATCAACGAGCAATGCTACTTTAAAATCAGCAAAAGCTTATTCTGGCACTACAGCACTAGACAACTGAAACACAAACATTTTCCCTCCAAACCAACTAGAAGCTTCCTCACACCAGAAGTATTTAAACCAAACTCCAAAGGGGGAAGGAAGAGACTGAATTAAGTAAGTACCCTGCCTTTGGAATATAACCTATGAGAGTGAAAAAACACTTTCCTGCCGCATCTTGTGAAAACAGGGACACTATCTTTTATGAAATCTTTTGGCATTACAGGTCATTTAGCCCAGAACAACCAGTATTCAGGTCACCTGCTCTCTGCATAAGCAATGATCGCAAACCCCACCAACACAGAACTGAAAATGAAACTGTATTACAAGAATTTCCCATATAATCATCTTCCTCATCTCCCAAGCTATATCATTCCCTTATCAAGTGGTCTCTCATTTAAATCCTTGGAAGAAAGAGACATTTTCATTTCCTCAACTAATAACAAGAAGTACTTAACCTGCAAATACAAGGGAAGGTCTAAAACTATACAGGCATACTCTTTGCACTAGTACTGAGCTCAAAATGTACTTTCTTACACAATATACTTTCCTCAGTCTTATTAAAGGTCCAGTGAATGGACTTTGGAATCCAAAAAGTCTCCTTGCAAGACCGGGAAATAACAGATTTTGGATTTAAGACCTGTTCCCTGGGGTTATTCTGCTGGTATAAAGGCAGAGAGGAGGTCTTCTCAGCAGGCTGGCAAAATCTGCAAGGAATCCACCTCTGAAAGGTCTGTAACTCAGAGGATTTAAACACTTAACAGGATGATTTCTGTTTGCTCTTAATAGAAACCTGTTGCTGCACTGAACTTTTTATTGTCGAAAAAGACTAATTCTTGCTCATCGTAGTCTATTACAATTCATACCAGGGGTTGCTATAGGTACCTTTAGAAGAACCATGTCCCTCTCATATTTTTAATTGGGGTTTTTTTTTTCATCTTCATCTCCACTTTGGAAGAGCTGCAAATGGCTCCACATCGCATACCTGTACCATGAGCTGGTTTAATTTTATCCCTTCATCATTCATGCAAGATAGCAGATTTTCACTGCATAGTTTCCCATACAATCACAGAATTGCCAAATCAGCCAGGTTGGAAAAGACCTTTAAGATCATCAAGCCCAACCATTACGCCAAGACTGCCAAAACCACCACTAAGCCATGTCATTAAAGGCCTCATCTCAATGTTTTTTGAACACTTCCAGGGACACCGATTCCACCACTTCCCCAGGCTGCCTGTTCCAATGCCCGATCTCCTTCTGGTGAAGACATTTTTTCTAATACCTAGACTAAACCTCCCCTAGCGCAGCTGGAGGCCTGTCATTATGAGATTAAAATGTGTTTATTTAAATCTCTCTCCTACAATTCAACCACTTTCATTTCTTTATCGAATTGAATTCATGAAGAGCCATCAGACAATGTGAGTTGCAGCCCCATTTTCTGATCTGACAAATTTAAAATAAATAAATTATACATGTACACAATGCCATAAAGGATCCTTTGCCTTAGGCATCAAATGTCCTTAAAGAACTGCTATCAAACCCTAACACTTGAGAGAAAGAAGGAGGAACCCAAGCCAGGGAAAATTCCATATCAAATTGGAAAAATGCTTAGCAGCCTCCAGAGCAGTGAAAGTCTGGAAAGGCAAATCAAATCTATTTCATTAATATCACTGTTTCTTTACAGATGAGATGAAATGAAAGTTCGAGTATTGACTATGGGAAAGAGACATTTCATTGACAAACTGTTCTCCTTCCATATCATTCCTGAATGTCTTATGGGTTTTCATGGAGGAGCATATGATAAATAAGGCTCTAATACCTGTTCTCTGCTACTTCAGAAACTTCAAACCGAAATCTCAGTTAAGACTTTCCCCAATCTTATAAACAATCACAAGCTAGGCAATTAACTTTTTTAAAGCAAGCTTCTTACACTCACAATGTTTTTACAGATACAATTCATACACAGATATGAACACCACAGTCTTTATAAAAAGATACACTGCTAAAAGCAAAACTGGTATAAGTGGTTCTCAGGTTTTATTTTGAGAGAAACAGAAAGCATAAACAAGCTGGAAGTTACTAGAAGTGAGAAGATTTTATGAAGAGTTCTTTTTTAATGTTTCTCAGTGAATAAGAGTCTGCACACAAGACCTGATATTCCATACGTACACATCAAGTACTCAACTTCATCCAGAGAAGTTTCATATCAAATTTTACAAATTAAAAATAACAGGGGTTTACAGCATGCAAAATTACAGGAGTGGAGTCCTGTAACTTTTAAGCTGGCAACAGCCTAACTAAAAACAGACACTTCTTGTGTTATAGGATACTGTGGACGCTAAAGCTACCAAGGTTTCAAAAAGAGATTGCATAAATTCACCACAACCCAAATGATTAAATACCAAATCATCTGCCCTCAGATCCCTAACCTGCATCCTGCTAGAAACCAGTAACATTTCCATTCAGACACTCAGCTATTTGCACGCCCTATGATACTCTTTCCTAGGCATATTATTCAATGTTAAAAACAAGATACCGATGTAGAACCAGCTTTGCTCTGAGCTGGCACAACGTTCTTAGGACCCCATTTTTGCGCCTTCGAAAAAGGAAAGTAAAATATCTAAAGCTGATTCAACACCTACACTCTTCAATTCTCTCATTTCCAAACACTATGTATGGCACTTGTATGGCAGCCAAGATATTTATATAGTAATAGTTCTTAATATACTTACATCGCTCATGAGAGCTGGGGAAGACACCACAAATACGTAACTTTTCCTCCTTTTCCTGTAGCTGAATTCACTCCCCCTTTCAAGTTTTGTTTAGTACTTAAAATAGCCTTATGAGTAACATTTTTGGTATTTTCGTACAACATCAACTATTATCCACAGCCTATGTTATCTTCAAGACAGGATTTGTGTTAGTTGGTCTCTTTTTTGTGTACTTTACCCAGATTTTAGACAGGTAGATCTTTCGGGGTTTATTTTTTAGTTACTCTAGAACTGGAAGAATTTCCTAGAAGTCATTCTACCATTCCATTAGAATAGGGAGATCTGCTCTTTATCAAGCACAGGCAGCGAAAACATTGCAAGTAATGCTTGAATGCCCAACAGACCAGAGTTTCCACTGTACTAGACACCGCACCCAAAACAGAACAAAACTGAGAGCACTCTGTCCCTCTCACAATTTAAGAATTCTGTTTGCTATGGTGTTTTTCCAACTAAAGAGCCTCCTCTGGACTGTGATCCATCACAATCACAGTGGGCAGCGAACCAATAACTTTATTTGCTACTTATCTTCAAAACACTGCTATTCTATCATATTTGTAATATACATGCAGAAAGAGTCTTTTCTTTCATATTGTGTCAAACATTCATGTCTCCTTCCTGTGTTTTTTGTCTGCTTAAATGCTGCCAGGTACCATTGATAAAGTATTTGCAGTAACTTTCTTTAAATGATTGTGTGAATGTGTCTGGCCTTCTTCCAAATTTTACCTTGCAAATATTACTCAGACTGAAACGAAAAATATGAAGATTTAATTTATAAATCAGTTTAGCTGCAAGATTTGCTTTACCAAATACTTAGTGAGAAGAGTGTCTTCAAACAAGAGGAATCTATCCCACTACATGTACAAAGCAGCATAAGAACTGACAGAATGGATTGATATCAGTACTGAGAAATGCTAGATCTTTGTATTCTAATGGAAGAGTTAATCTTCAAGTACATGTCTCAAGAAGAGTACTTTGCACCAGACAAGGATGTTGGAAGCTATTCAAACCTAGGGTACTCACAAAGTTTATGGCTGGCTCTGCCAGCTCTGAAACTACACAGAAGACAACAAACACAGATGAATCAGGACCTCCATGCTACACAAAGTGCCCAGCTTTCCAGTGGGAGGTTCTCCAGACCAGCTTTAATATATCACGGATATGATGTGCAAGTGAATAATACTAAGGTCTTTCTTGGGTATTACCACAAAGTGAGGACTATTATAGATTATTTTAAAGACACCGAAGTTTTAAGTACTGTAAAATGATGTAGAAGAAGGCATTAGTTTAAAATAACACAATACAGAAGTAATGGGTCAAATACAAAAGTATGGGTAAAAACATGAGTCACACAAAAACAATGAACACAGAAATAGCAGGACACCTTTTTCTTAAAACTGGCCATCTTGGAATATTTCCTCTTGGACTGTTTTTCCAAATCATCTGAATCTACACCGATCTAACTGAAGCATACAGAGAGTCAATTGAAATCACTGACTATACCTATCAGGCTGCTGGCAAACATTTCGTTACAGTAGACAAGCCTTCGTCCCCTTTAATAAAAGGTTTCCAACTTAGATCTAAGTTATATGAACTCATGTCTCAGGACAATATTACAATATCTAGGAATACAGTTCCTATTCTATTTAGTATATAGTATATTATACAGTTCCCAAATTATAATTCTTCAACTATCAATCCTTCATACATTTTCTAACTTTTATGTTACCCCTAAATGACAATGCTTTAATGTATTGTCTTGAAATAAATAACGGCTTTCTGTCCTATTTTGGAAAGTATCAACCTAAAGATCTCAAGGCCTAAACTAAACTACTAAGACGAGCGACAATCATCTGTGCACCGCAATTGATAGAGGAGGCTGGAAAACAACAATTTAAGGATGTGTACTTCACACACCTCTAGCATTAAAGGTTTGTTCTGCTACCAGATGCATTACAAAAACGCAACACTGAACTGGTGGCTCCAGTCAAAAAAAAAAACAAACCGAAATGCGAGATTCCATACCATTTCTAACAGCTCTGCAAAGCAGAAATGAATGAAAACCAGAAAGATACGAGGATACTGGCCATGTAACTCACTCATTCACTCACACACTCCTATTTTTTCCTGACAGGTATCAAGAGGTATTATGTAGAAACTCTTTTAGCAGTCTAGCTCGCTGGTAACTGGAGACATGCGCCACATTACTACTTTGATCACCTTAACAAACACTGTCCTGAATCATTCTCTAACTCATGAATGAATTTGGTTAAGCCTTCAGCAAGGTCTCTTCTGACACTAAGAAAAGTCAGTTCTACTTAAAGCACTGGCTTAGATTACAGCATTGGTATGGAAGGTACAGTATGAAATTACCTCAACCATCATCAAGTGAAATAAAAATGCTGTAACATAAAATTGTACACACAGAAAGGTGGATGGGGGTGGTAAATTTCTTACAGTGATTACAGGCAGACAATCACCACTCTATGAGCACTAGATAACAATAATTGCCCTTAGATAAGAGAATAATTACACTGAATTCTTTTGAAAAGTGCTTTGAGACCTACTAATGAAAAACACTGCTTAAAACCTGTGTATTATAGATATGCTTAATCATTACATAAAACAAGTACAACTTTTTCTAGATGCTAGTTACAAACTAAACTATTTTTATTTGAAAGTTCAGCTGAACCTATCATTTTTTTATGATACAAATGATTCAGTGAGCTAAGGGAAGTTGCACTACAACAGATTTCTTGGTGTAAGCTTACAGTAGAACCACTGAAATCTATTCATCCCTTATCGAAGAAAATTGACTGAGCAATCTGCACTGTCCATCATGAGCTCAGTATAGTTCAACTTGAGCAGGCTTTTTATAGAATAATGAAATACGTTAAGGGTTTTAGAATAAACACCTGTGGATTAGGTGAGAGCAAATTCCACAGTCTGTTAGAAACAGCAATGCGATGTACAAAAAAATACCTCAGCATCTTTCCATGACAGTCATTCACAAGTTATAGTTGTCAGCTTTCTAAGCTATTTTTAATCTTATAAATATCTATCTACACACACACACCAACCCACTAACTCCTTTCAGCCCCCAAGAAACTGATAATGACCTTCTTATAAAACTCCATTGGAAGTGTGTGGGGATATGCTGGTTTTGAAATAGCTCTACTTCACTTGACATTCACATTGCCTGTGAAAAACGAGGCCCACTCATGCAAATGTTACTTATAAGAGCAATCAGGTTAGGAGCTCTTGGCATGAAGCAGTTTCTTGAATTAGGATTGCAGGATCAAGTGATAGCTATCACCCCTAGGGAACACCATGATTTTGCTATTAGGGGGAAAAAAAAGAAAAATCTATGACAGTATTACTGAAATAATTTTACCAGAAACTTAATGTAATGAGAAATCTGTTCTATTAACAAACCTTACCCTTTTATACAAGTTAACTCTTTAAGCTTAAATAGAAATAGCTAAATGTTTGTGGCTCATATTCATATAATCATCCTCAGAGCTGCCAGTATTATATTACTGTAAAGCACTCTTTTGACCAAGCACTTACTAGACTGCATTTTATTAAACAGATCTTTCAGGTTTTAAGACTTAAATTTCACAAATTATTAGTAAAAACAGACATTAAAGAACAATTTTACTATTTGCAGCTTTAGTGTAGAAAATACCCCACTGCAAATACGCTTTACCTATTTAAAATGCAAAATGTTACTCATGGATCAGTAATCCTTGGAGAGGCAAATTTCATCCTGGCAAAATGAAATTACCTATGACAATATGAGTTCAATTACATCTTTTAAGGAGGCAAAGAAAAAAAAACGTTTTCCTTAAGATGCCTTTGTCTTGTTCTTTTTTTTGAAAACATATATATCTAAGGCATGGAAAAAAAAAAAAAAAGGACTCTTTAAACCATCACATTTGACTCAGGAAGTCCCCCAACCTTAAACTGCTGGAGGCCTGGCTGCTTTCCCAAAGCTTCACAGCATGCTCACCCTGTTGTTATGGTGTTTCCTAAGCATCTGCTATGCACTGCTTGCAGAAACAGGAATCCAAACTCGACAGATCTTTGATCTGACCCCATACAGCTGTTTTAATTGCATGCTTTAACGCTTAAGTCAAATTTAAGTACTAGATTGTTTTTTTTGGAGAAACCTTTAGGAAGTCAAGGTGCTCGAACATGCTCGCACGCAGACATTTACTGAATGCATGACGTGAACACACAACACAAAAGAATGCGAAGTAGTTGCACTCGCTGGGCAAATTTTACCCTATCGCCGGGCACATTTCCTGACCGCCTGCCCCCGTATCCCCCCTCCCCGACAAAGGCGGGGCCGTGGCGGGATGCAATAGCAAAAAAAAAACACCGAATAAAAAGAAAATAACACTAAAAAATCGCAGCGCTACAGGCAGTGCCGGCGAGTCACAGGTGATGCCGGAGCCAAGGCCATAAACACACGCACATACACACACCGCCGCCCGGCTCCCGGAGCCGCAGGTACAAGGGAAGGAGCGGGGCGATGGGGTGGGGGCAGGAACGGCGGCGGGGCTCATTCCGACCGGTGTCCGTCAGGGGTAACTGCCACCGCGAGGACGCCGCACACATCGGACGCGCACATCGCGGCGGGGCCCGGGACCCCCGACCCCCCCGCAGAGAGGCCTAGCAGGTGCCCAGAGGAACAAAAGCCAAACTAGCCCCGGACCATCCCGCCCCCGGCGGCGCTCCCGCCCCGCGGCCCTTCCACCGCTGCCCGCACTCACCTCGGCCCGGCGGCAGAGCTGGGGGCGGCCACTGGCACCACCTCCCCCCCGCCCCGGGCTCGCTCCCCTCCCGCTCTCCCGGCCCCGTCTCTCACCGCTAACGGACCGGCGGCAGCGGCGGCAACGGCAGCGGCGGCTGAGCCCGGCTCTCCCGCCACGTGACCCCCGCCACGTGACCACCACACTTCCCCGGCCCCGCTCCGCCCCCGCTGTCTCTCCCGCAGCGCCGGGCGCCGTCGGGAGCCGGGGAGGGTGGTTGTGTGCGATGGGCTCCGGACCATACGGAGCCCCGGCGCCCCCTGCGAGGTCAGAGCCCGGTCGTGGGGTCCGGCCAGCGCCGTGACGCTGTAACGCGACCAGATAACGGCTCGCTTGGCAGGGGGAAAGAGCCGGCGGGACCAAGGCTGCCGCCACCCTAGCCCTGTCCTCCCTCAGCCCCTCACCTCCCTTACGTTCCTCTGAGGAGGAAATCGCGGCGTGCGTTACGGACAGCTACGGCTCTAGATGGTAGTGAGCGTTACTTGATAACAAAGCGCTTAGAGCTGGCTTGTCCCTCCTACCTTGAGAGCTAGCAGGGAAGGAAGGAAGGAAGAGTAGTTGGTGCACCAAGTTCCACCACACACCCCTCCCAGCAAAACCATGGTATTCCCGCACTTCTGCTTCTGCAGAAAACCACAGCTAGTGAAAATCATGTTGATCATGTGAAGCGTGACCTTTGCTCCCAGAAAATAATGCTTACAAATAACGGGTCAAGAGGCTGTTTTATGGGAGCGAATGCCTCTATCCTCACACTTGGCAGTTCAGGATACAACCCAGAGATACCAACACTACAAGACTTAGGGGAGCCCTAGCTAAAAGGGATTTGCATTGTAAACAAACTCTGAAGCTGTATTCTGGTATTTCTCTAGTGCATTCAGTGCACATTCCTTCAGAAAGGAGCAACAAAATGCCTAAACACAGAAAGTGTGAAGCACTTAGCAGTTTAAGGGAACCAGGAGCAAACTGCAACTATCACCTCTAAAAAAGCCACCTAGAGCACAGTATATGGGGAGCTGGAAGTGAAAAGTCCCAATCCCGTGCTGGTTTTACTAATCCAAACTCCCGGCCATTTCAGAAATTAAAAAGGTAAATATTTTTCACACTGTTCCTCAAAGATCTTTTTTAAGGATTTTATCTTACAACTTATAACAAGAATGGGCCAAACTTCATGCCAGAGGGCCAGCTACGTCTGTGAAAATCTGGAAGACTGAAGCCTGAGATAATGTGTTAGAACTAGGTGTGGATTTCATCTGCTAATAAAATTCCCATTTAGAAAAAATTTGCTTTTTTATTGAGGATTTTCAGTTGCATTACATAGGCTAAACCCTTGGGCATCTCTTAAAGGTAGAATAACAGTCCTGTCACTAAAGTGCAAGAAGAAGTTATCAGGGAGTTAGGGCTCCATTTCTGGGTGCATTTACACTAGTCATCAATTAGTGAGCTCCGAAGACCAGGGTTCCTGAATATCTGCAAAAGGCAGCCACCACCCTTATTGGTAGGCTTACATTTATAACCATGGGGATTACTTCTTCAGTAGAAAATTTTGAGGAGCTAAACCAGCTAAAACCACAATATCAATTCTTGTGTTTAACTTAAGCCATGTGTGCCTTGGATCAATTCCCAATTTATAGGCTATTAGAAGTAAGTTCAGGTAGTAAACCAAAAAAAACATCAGAGTAAATTTCTGAAACACAGCTGCAGCTTTAACCCCCTTTGTAATCCTGTCCTCTCCACCTTAGCACATTAGCTAAGAGAGTAACAGTGTTGACTACTAGTCCCTCCTCTCAGCTGTGTTAGAAGTTGCCTGTAGCTGCCTTGGTAATCACAAGAGGAAACTGTCTGGTAGTTGTTCACCAGCCTCTAAAAATTGTGATCGTGACTCTGAGTGACACCATGCAGGAGTCCTACCTGTTCTGCACCCTATGACATGTTGAGGACTAAAAGGAAATACACAGAAAGATGGAATCTCTTATCATTGCTTCAGCTATCAACATCACACATAATTTTCCAAAAAAAAAAAAACCCACAAATTCACATAGAATTCACAGAAGAATCCCAGGAACTAGAACCAGATACTTCAGGCGATGCTAAAGATAGCCTATATTAATAGGCTATACATAAAACACAGCCTATAGCTATGTTAAACCTTGCAACAAAAGAGCAATTTTTCATTTGCACCTGTGAATCAGCAAGACCTGATTCCACATCAGAGACAGACTACACCCATGTGCAGAAAGGAAGCAACAAGAATCTCAATCAAGTCCATTGTCTGAGTGACTGGAACCCAGGAGTATTCTTGCAGTTAAGACAAGGCCTCATTTTTCAAAGTGAAAATGTGAGTCAAAACCTCTATTATTTACAGAAACAGCTCATGGTCTTTTAACTTGCCTACAGGACACTGGTGCTCTGTAAGTGCAAAGGCAGACAACCCTTAGGAAAATACCGCTACTGTTCTGCATCAGTTTTGTGTTACTACTATTTTATACTTTTTCTGTGACTAAAAGATACATCTCTAGGATAATCAAACATTTTAAAAGCCACTGAATTCACATTCCAAAGTATATTTAAAGACACATACAAACCATAGAATACTCAAAGGGGAGAGACCATGTCTTCCTTTGCTAATCTACTCCATCCGTTTCTCCAGTGTAATCAACTTGACTTAAAGCACCAACAGTTCTTGAGTTACTTAAGTGAAAAGGGACCTATTTCTACAACAACAAAAAAAAAAAGTTCTTGCATCTTTCAAGTGTAATCTTTAGCAGATAAGCAAAATGAGTTCAACATTGGCCTGCAGTTAGATCCACACTCAAGCTTCACTGTTAAAAACTTATCAATATCTTTGAGTTCAATGCAGTAATATGCGTAAGTATTGGCAGGACTGAGGTCTTTGCACTGAAAGTTTACCCTTTCTGGAAAATAATTTAAATTCTTTTTAAACTGCCAATAGAAAAAATTATTTTATTAGCTTTCAGTCTAGAACAGTGATGTAAAGGGAAGTCCTGCTCACACCTTTCATTGCTTTGATCATCTACAAGAGCTGCCTCCATCATGACTACCTTTTTTTGTTGCTGGCCACTGACTTTTCAGAAAACTGCATCAGAATGACACTGTCTCACATGACATCCTTGTCTCTAAATTGGAGAGACATCGATTTGATAGGTGGACCACTCAGTGGATGGCTGCACGCAAACAGTTGTGCTCAATGGCTCAATGTCCTGCTGGAGGCCAGTAAGGAGTGGTGTCCCTCAGGGATCAGTGTTGGAACCAGTCTTGTTCAACATCTTTGTCTGTGACATGGACAGTGGGATTGAGTGCGCCCTCAGCAAGTTTGCCAGTGACACCAAGCTGGGTGGTTCGGTTGATACACTGGAGGGAAGGAATGCCATCCAGAGGGACCCTGACACGCTTGTGA